>MDUD01001722.1:0-10358 GCA_002216565.1 Crithidia mellificae | reverse complement strand
GACCCTTTTTTGTGTGTTTTGTGTGTTACTCCTTTCTTTTGCATTAACTACTTGCTTTTGTACAACTGTCGTTGCACGTTGCATCTCTTTTCTTTCTTAATGTGGTCGAATAATCCTTTTTTTTTGTCGGAAAGCACTTCTCAATGCTTTCTGAAAAACAAACACACACGAAGAAGAGCAGGTGTAACGTGTTGGCGACAACCACACAGTTAACAGTACGTATACAACCAAATAACGAAAACAACCAAATTGAAATATGTAATAACCTTTCTCGCTAGTGTCACGGTTTTACTCTTTGCTTGGAGAAATAACGGAGGCAATGCGGGCTGTGATTCTGTTTTATCTTTCTTTGCCTGTTGAAGCAACTGGGGAGAGTTGTTTTCTTTATTTTCAGCTTCGGTCGTCAGCATTGGGAATGTGTGGGTTTTCTTCACTAATACTTCCCCGCGATGCGGTGCTTGGTTGCTTTACAGAGAAAGCAGCGTGCCAACATATGACGCTTTCTGCGCTAAACCAGTCGCTTGCTCGCCACCTGCCTTTTTCATTTTGAGAGGAAACAACATGGATTAGAAGTGTTCGAAAACTTTTTTTGCTCCTAAACTAACCTATCTGCTTGATTTTGTGTTGCTTCGTGTCTTTTGTCTAATTGCCTGGTCTTTTGTCAATCGCTCGACCTTCCACTTACAAAACGTTTTTTTTTAGCCGCGCATACACACACACACACACACTCAAAGCAACATGTTGAGCGACAGAACTTGAGCATAGAAACATCTCATTTAGTAGCATAAAATAAAAGATCGATCAGTCACTACTAGACTTATCATTACAGTGCGCATAAAAAAAAGAAAAAAAGTGGAACATAGTCTTTTCTCGACTGCCAGCGTCGTTTCAACAAAAAACTGTGTTCTCTTTACCTATCAAAACCACCTTTTCTTTTCTCACTGCGCGTGTGTTTTAGCCATGAACGTAGCTAAGTTCCATCTCTACAAGTTTCTGGGTGTGCCGAAGGACAGCTCCGTGGAGGAGATTACCCGATCTTACCGCAAGCTGGCCCTCCAATACCACCCCGACCGCAACCCAGACGGCGTGGAGCAGTTTAAAGCCATCTCCAACGCCTACGCCATCCTCTCCGATCCGGAGCGGCGCGCCGTCTACGACCTGACTGGCTTTGTGTCCGACGGGGCGGCGGATGCGGCGCACAACATGTCCGACGAAGCGGCGCGGCAGCAGCGCTCGGCAGAGCTGGCAGATCAGGTGCATCACTTCTTCGCCACCTACGCCGGCTCTGCGGAAGAGAAGGCTGATGTCGTGAAAGGGTTCCACAAGTGCGATGGCAACTTTCGTAAAATGGTGCGGGAGTACCTGCTGTTTGACAATGGCGTCGTGGGCGAGGTGCAGCGGCTGCACCGCTTGGTGGAGAAGTTGGTGGCGGACGGGACGCTTTCATCCACCGCCGCCTGGCAGGAGACCAGCACGCCGCGTAGTCTGCTGAAAGTGGAGCGAGCCATGCAGCGGGAGCGCGCGGAGGCGGAGGAGGCGCTGAAGGAACTGGCCGGTAGTGGTGCCGCATCGTCTGGGAAAGGCGGCGACGCGAGCGACACCAATAGTGACGGTGGTTTGGGTGCGCTGCAGCTGGCCATCCGACAGCGCCAGCAGTCCTCCTATCAATCCATGCTGGACAACCTGGAGGCGAAGTACGTGCGGGATAAGAAGAGCACGAAGGGCTCAGCCGGTAAGCGTTCCCGTGAGGCGATGGCTGCGGAGCCGGCTGATGCTGAAGGGGAGGAAGCCGTCGAGGAAAACGCACAGCGCCGCAAACGGAGCGAGAAGAAAGCGCGCCGTGATGATCATCAGCGTGGCGTGTCAAAACGTTCGAGACACTAAAAGGACGTGGACAAACTCTCATATCCAATTATCGAATGGCAGTATAGAAACAGAAAAAGACTAAGTGTTTTGTGGTGAAAAACTACATATGAGAATTGTGTTGCGTTCATATTTTCATTCGGCACGTCTATTCATAGACTATCGGATTAAAGACGACAAAAATGCAGATTGAAGGCATGCAGATGCACTGGAGTTCTCCCATTTGTGCGTTGCCACGGTCTATCTTTTTTCGCCGGTTTTCTGGTCACCTATTTAAAGCTCTTCATTGCTTTCACTAACAGCAACAATTCAAAAAGATATGTAGGAGAACACGCTGAAGAGCAAGGGAATCTGTCGGAGGTGTTCAGCGAAAAGTTCTTCGTTTCTTTTTTTTGAATCCAGAGATGCTGCTAGCAGGAATCTTTTCTCTTGACTTCATGCATCTTGCGTTATATTATACAGATGCGATAGCCGAATAATTGCGCTATTGTTGTGAATGCTTGCATTGAAGAGGTTGTTGGACGCAGATTATAAAAGTTGTTTTCAATTCTCTCCGCCTGTTGCTCTCTCTTGTTACTTTTTCCTTGTTTTTAAATTCATTGCAGTATCCAAAACGCGACCACTTTTAGCTTAAAACCATTTTCCGCCTGCGCTTTTGCAGCGATATCTGTCAAATTATCAGCTACTAAATTAAAAATACAGAGCTAAGGGACAAATTCCACTCTGCCACTACTATTGCGTCAACTTGTCTAGGCTTAAACTTAAAATTTGTTGTTTGCGCTTTTTTTTTTACATATTTTAAAGATTTTAAGAAGCTCTTTTTGCTACGATCGCTTCTTTTGGTGTTTTGAGTTTCTCATTTCCATTCTCTTTTAATCTCAAACTTCGAGTATCCTTTAGTTTTTTTTTCCTCTTCTCAGTGAGACAAGTCAGACGATAAAAATAGACACCGCAAGCATTCCGACAGGCTTATTAAAAAAAAAAAAAACATAAAACATTTATATTTTTTCTAGGCTGCGTAGCCTTTATACAACGCTACTCCTACTTGGTATTTTTTTTTCTTTTTGCAAACGCTCAGATTTACTGTCCTCTCAGCTCCTAGTATACATCGCCGCAAGCCGCTTACCTCATTATTGTGTGTTTGCGCATCACATCAGCCCCCCTTTTTTTTTTAGAAGATGCGCTCGGCGTCGTTTAGCGGGGTGCACGTCCCCGACATCCGCGCCTCGCAGCGGCAGTCCTTCGCCGGACGCATCAGCCGCCGTGTCGCCTCCGGTCTTTCCTTCGCCAACCCGTCTTTTCGTGAAGCGCGCTCAGGCACCGTCATCGGGACCACCATCAACACCTTGTGCAGTGTGATCGGAGCCGGTGTCTTGTCTCTCCCGCTGGCCCTCTACTACTCCTCCGTCTTTGTGGGTCTGGGCCTGCTGCTCTTTCTCTCTTCCTTCGCCGCCTTCAGCGTGTACCTGCTGGTGGTGGGCTGCGATGCCACAGGGCGGTACTCTATTACGGAGGTGCTCGCCTTCGCGCTCTACCCACCACAGCTCTGGGAGGAGTTTCTCTACCAGAAAGGAAATCAGCGTTCTTCCTCTCTGCTGACGACGACAGCGACGACGACGACCACCACCACCATCGCGGCTGATGAAGCGGCGTCACATCGCCATCGCGAGGCACGCAGTGAGGAGCGAAGCAGCCGCAGCAGCGCGAGTAACAGCAGCACCAGCAATAGCAATGTTCCAAGTACCACGACGCACTCAAAGGGTGCTCCCCTGCGAGAGGACGCGCATCAGCAGCAAGAGCACGTAGAGGGCGGGAAGGCGGAGGGGGAGGAGTCACGAAGTCAGCGCCGCGCACGTCGGCGCCACCGTCGCGCCGCCCACGGCAGCAACCCACCCGTGAGTAGCGCGGCAGGTGGGGATGATGGCGACGATATTGACGATGGCCCGCATTCCTACGCCTCACACTCCACGAGTGCCTACGCGGGGCTGCGGAACACGTACGCGCGACAGGAGTGGCACAACCGCCGCCGCCGCCGCATCGTCACGACGCTGATGGAGTTTGTGGTCTTCTGCAGCAACTACGGCACCCTCGTCATCTACTCAAAGGTGATCGCGGACTCCATGCCGCCCGTGGTGGCGTACATCACCCACACGGACGGCATCCTCGTCTCGAAAAATTTCTGGCTTGCGGCGGGCGGCGCGGTCTTCTTTGTGCTCAGCTGTGCACGCAACATGGAGGAGCTGAAGTGGTCGTCGCTGCTGGGCTTTCTCACCATCTTCTACATTGTGATTGTCATCTTGTACCGCTTTCACACGCAGCAGGTCAGCGACTACCCCCACGTAGATCCTGGCAAGTACGGCAACATCCACTGGATGCGCTTTTCGGTGAAAATGCTGCAAACGGTGTCAACTTTTGGCCTGGCGTTCAGCTACCACTACAACGTGCCGTACTTTTACAAGGAGCTGCAAGACCGCCGTCCGCGGCGGATGATGGAGTCCATCGCCGTGGCCTTTCCCATCATCATCGTCTGCTACGCCTTGACGGGTGTATTCGGCTATTTGACCTTCGGCAACGAGGTGGCGAACAAGAAGGTAGGCGGCAACATCGTGTCGAATTACCCAAAAGACGACCTTCCCATGAACATTGGTCGGCTGGGGCTCTTTGCACACTTCGCCTGTGTCTTCCCCGTTGTCTCCATCTGCACCCGACGCGGGCTGCACCGGTTGACGATGATCGGACTCACGTGGGCGGAGCAGTCGGCGCTGATGCAGGCAGCTGCCGTCGCCGCGGGGGCCATCCTGACAGAGGAGGAAGCAAGAGCCGCCGCCGCACCAGCCGCTGATGGTTCTGCGGATGCGTCTGCGGACTCATCCGCCACAAGCACCGCCGTTGCCGTGCCAGCGGGGGAGACTTCACCGCTGCTGCACACCGGAGGCGTTGGGGCGTCAGCTCCGCCAGGGTACGAGGTGTTCGCCAGCAGCTCGCCCCAGCAGACGACGAGCTTGGCAGCAGGTGGGACTGCGTCGTCTTCCCCCGCTGCTGCGTCGGGCACGGCTGCGGGAGCCTCGAGTATGGGCCACGCCTACAATTCCTTTGCCTCGTCGAGTAACGCAGAGGAGGACGAGCACGCCCGTCTCACGCAGAACGGCGGTGGCTTTGGCGCTGCCGGTGGTCCACCTGGCACTGTCGACGTCGACCGCGATGTTGGCTCGCCGGACCTTACGACCACCCTCGCCATCGTGATCGAGGCCGCCTTCTTGGTGTTCACGACGGTGCTCATTGCGGGAACGGTCTCGGGCATCGACTTTGTCATTCGCATTATTGGCACGCTCTTCAGCGTCTTTATTGTGATGGTGGCCCCGGGCATCGTTGGGTGGTGCGTCTTCTCCCCAAACGGGCCTTTCGGCTCTGCGACGGCGGCAGCGGCGGCCTACTCCGCCCAGCAGGAGCACGGCACCGGTGGCACCCTCACGGGACGCTCCTCCGACGTCGCAATAAACGGTGCGGCGTCCCGGTACCGTTTTATTCGTCTCAAGCAGGCGATGTGCGTGGTGAATGCGGTGTTGGGCTTTTGCATTACCTGTATTGGCATTGCGGTGCTGATCTACGATACGGTGCAGGGTCATCACATACAACCCATTCCCGGGTAGTCCACATTATGCTTTGTGCGCATGGCCTGTGTCACATTGTTTTTTTCTCTGTAAAATTTAATCTAGTTGACGAAGTGTTGTGACTTTGATTTCGTTTTCATCCCTGCTTTATTTAAACTTATTTCTCGTTCTCGGTTTTCTTTTTGTTCATATCGCCAATTTGACTTTGCTTCAAGCTAGTCTATGCTTTTTCCCCTGTAAGCCTAAATCTAAGTTTGTAGTCTTTGTTAAATTTATAAGGCGTCCGTGCAGAATGAGGTCCTTGTTCTGCTAGGTGTGGAAACTACTGAATCGATGACAAATTTGTCGAGACACCATGCATGCTACAGGAATGAGCTGCGAAGTTTTGGCTGCTAAGCTGACTTCTCTTTCTCGCAGGTGATGCTATCACTCTGCTTGGAAAATGTACAACGGAAATCAACGACATCTATTAGCCATTTGCTCCCTTTTTTTTATGAATTGAATGGAGGGTTTGTGTGTTCGAGCGTAATCGTATTTTTTGTTTCTCCCCACGTCTTTCCACTGCCTCTTCACAACCAGCTGCACGTGGCGCGCCTTGCTCTTGACACAGTACAAATTCACAGTCGCAACGCAATGCGTCAGTCTTCTTCCTCGTTACGCTGCGCCGTGCAGAAGTGTAGTACCACTATGCCTGCATCAGCGCAGCGCGCGTGGCGGCTTCACATTGGCGCTACGCACCCATGTACCTCTCTGCCCTTCCGCGCTGCAGCTTCGCACACGTCTCACCACGTGGCTGCCTTCACCGCACTTGCGAGTGGACCGTTAGCAACGCCGCGGCGGCACAAGTCGACGCAGGGCATCAGCCACACCCGTGGCGTGCAGTACGTCTCCAACCGCGCCATGGAGGCCGAAGCGGAGAGCAGCAAACAGCAGGACAACGACGGCGAGGGAGAAGGCACTGCCGGAGAAAACGGCCAGCGTGCCAGCAACGTGGAGCCTGCCGTGGTTGATTTCACCACAGACGTGCCACCCGAGAAGCTGGACAGGCTTTACCACCGCGCAAATAAGGGTACGCGCTTTCTGTCGTCGACGGAACGTCGCCTCTTTACAAAGATGATCTACGACAAGTTCTACAAGGACGAGGGCACCACCGCCATGGACCCGGCAATGCTGTACCAGGCCTCGCTGGAGATTCAGTGGGTCGAAGAGTGGATGGCGAGTGTGGCAAACGAGCGAAGCCTCTCCGACGACGACGCACGGCGAGAGGTGAAGAAGGCGCTGCTAGAGCGCGTCGACCTGCACAAGCCTCTCTCGTACATCATCGGCTCCCAGCCTTTCTTTGGATGCGACATCCAATGCGCGGAGCCGCTGCTGTGTCCGCGGCCGGAGACGGAGATGTGGACGCACTGGCTGGTGTACAACTACCTCAATCGCGTACGGGGCACAGCTGGAGGGAAATTGGACACCGACAGTCAACCCACGACGCCGCTGAACATCTTAGACGTGTGTTGTGGCACGGGGTGCATCGGTGTAGCCTTGGCGAAGCACGTGCCAAGTGCCGTGGTGACAGCGCTGGACATCTTGCCCGAGGCGGTGGCCGTTTCACAAGCGAACGCGCGACGAAACGGAATTCCAGATGCGCGCTACAAGGCAATCCAAAGCGACATGTTTGCCTACTTCCTGGAGCAGGGCAACGCTGCGGCATCGAGTGGCGCGGCGCCGAAGGCGGCCGCCACGGCCGATCGTCCTGAACACAACGCGGAGACGAAAGCATCGGAGAGCGCAGAGCGGCCGCTCGGCAGGGTCAAGTCGGACTTTGCGGGCACGTTCGACGTCATCGTGTCCAACCCGCCCTACGTGCTGCCGGCGCAGTACGTTGACCTGCCGCGCACGATCACGCACTGGGAATCGAAGACGGCGCTCGTCGGTGACGATTACCGCGAGTCGCGGCAGTACCTCTACTTCAAAGAGCTGTGCGTGCACGGGGCGAAGCTGCTAAAGCCGCGTCACAAGCGCCCGGACGTGTTGCGTGACACGCCGAATATGTTGATTGAGGTGGGCTTGCAGGCGCACATGGTGGCGGACCTGATGGAGAAGAGCGAGCTCTGGAAGGACGTGAGCATTCACCTTGACTACGCGCAGCAGGAACGCTGGGTCAGCGCCGTCTCTACCCACTAAGAAGGTCTGACCGAATGTGGTTCTAAGTGCACTGTTTTAATCAGAGCCTTTTGAATTGTTTTGTTGTTGTTGTTATTGACAGCAGCGCAGTAGGCTGCGGTAGTTTCTTTCTTTCTCTGTCCTCACAGCTCATGTTGTTAAAGAAATGAATGGAGTATTATAAGCTGCGCATTGCGAAGTCAATAGATGGTGGCGCTGAAACAAATAAAAAAGTAACCTTTATGAGGGGTCATTTGCTATAATTAATTTGTTTTTGATTTTAAAGTTTCTGTTAAGAAATGAGTTGCGCGGCTAGTCGGTTTGGGACATCAAAAAAGCTATCGTTCTGTAGTAAATCACCTTTACCACCATTTTCTTTCCCGTGCTTATTATTATTTGCTTTTTTTTTTCATCAGGATTTACAAAAAAAGCCAAAAAATATACATCATCTTAGAATTCTATAGAGCCTAACTAAATAAATTGCACACTCCATTATTAATTTATTATTATTATTATTATTATTATTATTATTATAAAGCATTTTTTCTTATTAAACCTTCTTCTAGAACGGTTGCCTCTCATCCACATTTACTGTTCCACAACGGGTACATTTGAACGTCAACATGGTGCTTCTCGAATGCAAGCGGTTGCCGAAGGAGGAGTACAGCAAGGACTACGACGCCTTCATCGCTTCCGTCCCCGCCGCGACGAACATTGGAGAGGCGACCGATGCACTGCAACACATGCAAAACACACGTGTGCGTCTCACGTGGATGATGGCGGCGGCGAGGCAGATGTTAAAGGACAACATGGTCGAAGAGGCGCAGCAGCACTACCTCGCTGGTCCTATCGGCGACACAGAGCGCTACCTCGCCCTGGAGCGGACGGAGAAGCGTCAGCTGTGCACACAGGCGGAGTTGGACGCCCTCGTGGAGGCTTTTAAGGGAGGCGTGATGATTCTCTTTCCGGCTGAGTGCAGCGGCAGTGACGCGTGCCAGCGTCTCGCTGCGGTGCTGGACGACGACTCGGCGACGGACGCCGCGAAGTCGAAGGCGCATCGCCTCCTCAGCATCCTCGACGACGGGGCCAGCAATGAAAATATTTTGTCGGGCAAGGTAGTTATGTGGTGGAGTGCGAAGCCGCTCGCGCGTGATGCGGACTTTGTGAAGTACATTGGTAAGAACGAGAAGACGAAGATTACGGTGAAGCTGGCGGCGGACGGAAGCGCGGCCCCGCCACGTGAGCCCGCGGTGGACACGAAGGCGCAGGCGGAGTTGATGCAGCACTACTACCGCAAGCAGGAGGAGATGAAGAAACTGGTGGAGGATGAGGATATCTCGTTCGGCAACAGCGAGTGGGCCAACCCGCACGGCCTGAAGAACCAGCTTCAGGGCATCGACTCAGTCCGCTACCGTGGCTCGTTTTAAGCGAGCGGCCTGCGTGTGTGTGTGAGAGAGCTGACTCTGTTTCTTTCGGCTCCTTTGATGACATTATTTTTTATATGCTTATTCTTTTTTCCTTCCGTTTGAGGATGCAATCCAAAGTTGTTAGGGTTGCGTTTTGCAGCCGGTTAGGTGCCCGCACTTCATTCTTGGCTTTTGGCTTTCATTTAGTAGGGCACAACTTTGAAAAGTCGCGTAGCACCTGTTGATGTACATAGGCAAACGTATGGGTGGATGCGTACTCTATTCTTTTGTTTTCTTTTTCCATAATTTGATCTCAACGAATCAAAGAAGAAAAACTTCTTCAGATACTTGATTCTGAATTGACGGGAACACTAAAAAAATCTGGCAGCGATTCTCTTGGCGGGTGCCTGGCACATAAACAATACAGCTATGACACTTGTGGCGTACACTGGCTTTTGGTGCTACCCAAAATCAGTCATGCACATTTGGCACTAATCTGGAACTTAGCCAAGAGGATTAACAATTGATATGTTTATTGTTGTGGACTTTTCTCTCACTTTTACTACCGCGTCGACCTTTCGTACTTCTCTCTTATCCTTTCTCGCTCATGTTCGCCGCCGTTCGTCCTTTTTTTCCCCCCCACATTGTCACAACGCGACACCTTTTCAAACCCTGCCTTCCACGACAGAGTTTTATTTGCCCTCGTAGCAATCATGGGTGTTGATCTGACCGGTATCTCCAAGAAGAGCCGTGTGGTGCGCCACCACACGTACTCGTCGAACCCGTACATCAAGCTTCTGATCAAGCTGTACAAGTTCCTCGCGAAGCGCACGAGCTCTGGCTTCAACAAGGTCGTGTACCAGCGCCTGATCAAGAGCCGCAGCAACCGCGCCCCGATCTCGCTGAGCCGCATCGCCGTCGTCATGAAGCGCAAGGCCGTCTTCACCGAGAAGAGCAAGAAGGCCCCGATCGCCGTCGTGGTCGGTGATGTGCTGGATGATGTGCGTATGGCCCGCATCCCGGCCCTGCGCGTGTGCGCGCTGCGCTTCTCCAAGGGTGCTCGCCAGAGCATCGTGGCTGCCGGCGGCGAGTGCCTGACCTTCGATCAGCTCGCCATGATCGCCCCGACTGGCAAGAACACCTACCTGATGCGCGGGCGCAAGTCTGGCCGCGAGTCCGTCAAGCACTTCGGTGCCTCTGGCGTGCCCGGCTGCCACGCCAAGCCGTACGCGTCGAACCGCGGCAAGGAGACGAAGCGCGGTCGCCGCCCGGGTCAGGCGTACAAGCGCAAGGCCTTCCGCCACATCTAAGTGCGAGGTGG
>MDUD01001713.1:11360-97781 GCA_002216565.1 Crithidia mellificae | reverse complement strand
CACACACACACACACACACACACAACAGCAAAGAAGAACTCGTTAGTTGTTGCTGTTCTTGTCGATTCGATTTGTTTGTTGCAGTCAAACAGCGTCTTCTCTCCCACAACCCTTTCTAGCCCTAGGCTGAAAATTTAGTTTTGTTGTGCTCTCTCTCTTTCCTCATCTCACGAGTATTCGACTTCATTTCATAGCCAAGCGAAAGATAAGGTTATGTCTTTTTACAATACCGACTATGGCGGGTATTACGGTGCGCAGGCAGGGCCTGGCGGGGTGGCCGAGTCCGCGGTGCGAAACGACAACGCCGCCTACGGCAACCCGCCTTCTCCGGGCTCGGAGTCCCTCACGAGCTCCATCGACGGACCAGGGATGGGACTAGCGCACCCGGGCCACGCGTCGCCCAGCAACATGTCCGCAGCTCCGCAGTATGACATGCAACAGCGCACGACACCGTCAGACCAGCAGCAGCAACAGCAGCAAACGGCTGCGCCGCAGTACGGCTCCGCGACGGTCGGTCGCTCCGGCACACAGAGCACCTTTGACAGCCTGCGGCTCGGCAGCTCGGTGGAGTCGCCGCTGGTGGGACTGCCGCACCACCACACCGACACGTACGAGCAGCCGCTGCCCCCGGAGGCACTCGGGGCACGGCAGCTCATCGATTACATCTTCGCCCCGCGCGCGCCGGGGCGGCCGCACAGCGCGCTGTCGCCGCCGTCGGTGGAGGCGCGCCCGCGGCCGCGCGAGATTGGCTGGCCGATGCCGCTGCCCACGGAGCCCGTCAACCCTTCCAACGGTCGCCGTCTCGTCTACTTTGGCCAAGGCCTGCAACCCCAATTTGTGCTGGCGGAGCAGCGCAACCGTTTTATTGCGGTGGTGTTTAAGCCCGTGCTGCCGCCCGGCGCGGCTGCGGTAGTCGGCGCTGGGCCAAATCTGGGGGACACGAGCGCGCCGACGCGCTACACGTCCTTTGGCACGGTGCTCGGCTACTCGGACGACAACACGATGATCGTATGGCACGATCGGTCAGAGCGCTTTGCCAGTCGAATTTCGCTTTCCAGCATCCAGATGATTCACCGCGCCGCTGCGATGCAGTGCAAACACTGCGGCTTTGTCCTTCTCAAGCTGGAGCTTCGTGAGCACATGAGCACGCACAAGAAGGGCTCCGGCGTCGAGTACGGCGTCTTCACCGACGATGAGGAGCTCGGGCTGCTGTGCGGCGACTCGGGGCTCATGCAAAACTTGACTTCCCCCCGTCACCTCGGCGAAGGCGCGCAGGGTGTGGTGGACCTCATGGATGTGATGCAACCCACCAGCGCGGAGCTGCAACAAGCAGGACCCACGAGCGCAGCGTACAACTTTCGCAGCCAACACCTTTCCGGGACGACGCGGCTGAAGAAAGTGGTGGTGAAGTCGATGAACTTTGCCAATGGTCGTACAGCACTGGAGGAGTACCAAAAGTCGGTTCGTTTTATGACAGTCATGCAGCACCCCCACCTCGTCGAGTATCTGGCAGTGCAGCTGAAGCCGGATCACCGCACCGTTCGCATCTGCATGCCCTTCTACGAAGAGGGCGATGTTTCGGCCATGATTCGCGACTTCCGCGGCGACCACTTTGAGGAGAGCTTCATCTGCTCGATTGCGCTGCAGCTGTCGCTGGCCCTGGCCTTCCTGCACGAGCGCAACCCGCCCATCGTACACGGCGACCTCAAGGTGGAAAACGTGATGTTCTACAATAACAAGCAGCAGATCGTGCTCATGGATTTGGATGCTAGTCGCGAGGTGATGGAGGGGAATCAGGAGGCGGTGCACTCGTCCCTCGGCACGACGGCGTACATGGCTCCCGAGACGCTCAAAGTAGAACGTCTGATGCCGTCGTCGGATATGTGGAGCCTTGGTGTTTTTCTCTACGTCCTGACGGTGCTGCCGGACTTCCCGATGATCCTGAATCCCAACACGCAGAATTTGGACCTGTTGAACGCGGATGCGTGGGCCACCCTGGAGGATCTGCGTGCTATGGAAACCTACTCCACAAGTGCCCTCAGTGGCGGGCGGTCGAACACCGCGCACGAAGCTGGCGGGGCAGGGAATCGTGGAATGACGCTGGGAGATTGCGTGCGCGCAAATGTGACGCGCAAAGGCTTCTCGAACGACCTCGCGCAGCTGATCGTCGAACTTCTCTCCTACAACCCGCTGAAACGGCCAACAGCAGACGCGGTGGGAGGGCGGCTGACGGACATTATGACAAAATGCCTGCTGGATTACTAAACTGCAAGCATTCTCTTTCAGAAGTGGAAGCTCAATGAGCACAGAAAGTCAGGCTCTGCGGCTTCTCTTTGTGTTGCGCAATAAGATCGTGCTTGCCTTCTCGCAGCGTACCGCCTCAGCAGACTGTGTTTCCAACTCAGCAGTGCAAATGTCGAAAGCAACTGCTCGCACAAAGTCTCTAGTAGAGCGTTATTGGAGACAAGGAGAGGGATTATTGTGGTCACTTATTCACTTCTCTGCACGGCAGTTTATTACCACGGAGCTGTCTGTGGCAGCTTTCTTTCCAATTTTTCCTGTTCTTAGTTCTTACGGTGCAGCTGAGATGAGTGAGGTTTTTTTTCTCTCCCTTTGCTTTCGCCAATGCTGCGAATTGTTATTTTCTTCCTCTTTTCTCTCCATTTGCGTTATGTAACGAGACTTCTCTTTTCCTCAATCGTCATTCAATATCTTGCTTGCTTTTCTCAAAACACAACAGTAACAGAAAAAGGGAGGTGCTTGCCCGTCAATTTTTCAATCAGCTCCATCCAACTTTCCCAAAAGACTTCCGGGGTCATTTTTCTTGTCAAAGGTACACTGAGCGCTGCACGATCTTTGAGCTAGCAACTACGACCACGCGACTTGCGAACCGCACTGACTTTCAAGGAAATCTGAAAGACCAGTAGAAAGCTATTTGCATTAGTCAAAATGGAAAGAAAAATGGCTTCATCCTGGGTTTCCTCTCTCGGCGCTGCTTAGTCGGAAAGTGATCAAGAGTAGCGCAGGGCTTTTTGTGTCCTTGATACACAAAGGGCGTGTGTGCTTTCTCATCACCTAGGGACACAGCCCTGCTATAGCGACCTCAAGTCATGCGCTCGACTCTAATTAATGACTTGTCTCTTTTTTCTGTTTCCTCTCATTAAATACGCTGCTAACCACATCTCAACCCCACACTTGATTCATAACATATCGTAAAGGAACCCCATTAGCATTGATTGTCTTTTCACCTAAAAGTAAGATAAAGGTGCGATTGTAAGACAGCCCTGCCACCACACTTACAAACTGAAGTGATTGTAGTACAAAAAAAAAGCAAAAGAATCAGTGTTCTTTATTTCTGAAGTGGTACACACACACACACACACTCAGGCAATGCCGACCATTGACACCCCGTTTGTGATGGAGCTCCGCCCCGGAGAGGAGCTGAAGCTCGCACGTACCGCAGGAGGAACTGCAGGGGACGACGGCGCATCTGCCGGGGCGTTCGCCAAGAATGACTTCCAGGCGTGGGTGAGCAGCATTACCTTTGTAGAGGAGGTTGACGCAGAGACGGAAGCCGCGGCAGCCGCGGCGAAGCCCGCCCCTGGTCACAAGCACAGCGTCATTCGCGTCAGCCTCGTTGCCCACCTGCTCCCGCAAGCGGAGGACAACAAGGCAGACCGCAAGCGTGATCGCGACGGCGCCGCAGCGGCGTCCCCTGCGGCCGCGATGAAGACGGTCACACTGGCGAGCTGCAACTTCAGCACGCACGGGCCCGCACAGGCAGCCGACACGAGCGCTTCGTCCACAGGTGCGACGCGGTTGGGCAGCTCTGTCGTGTTTCGTGCCCCTCTCGCGTTTACCTCCAGCGGCTCAATTCAGAACCTGTCCGTGGTGGCGGAGGACATGGCGACTACGGCGGGCTCGTCGGGCAGCAGTGGGTCGGTGAAGCGCTACCAAGGAGCGCGTCGTTTTGCCGTGCGTCTGCAGGGGCTGCAGCAGACGAAGCTGACGAAGGAGCAGGTAGTCTTGTTGGCGAAGCAGTAGTTCTGCTACGCCGAGTGCTCTGAATTGCAGCATGCTTGTGTTGCACAGGATTTTGGACGTCGCGATGAAGCACTTCGAGCTAGGGAACGGGTTTTGCCATCTCATCTCTCTTACGGTCGCCACCGCCGGGAGTACAAAAGCTCATTTGTGTCTCTTGCCTTTTGACTCACTAACAAACTAATTTACGTGTAATTGAAAAAAAAAAAAACGTGTAAGAGTTCTGTTTCGTTCAGGAACTGAGCAAATTCTTATAATAAATAAAATTTAAAGAACAGGGATAGAGCTTTCGAATTGAGAAGAAGAAACAGGCTGATAGCAACGCAGCTACTTTCGATAGCAAGAGAAGAAGGATGGCTGCTTGTTTTGGCTTCTTAAGAGCAAGTTGCTGTGACCGCAAAGCTATTCCTCTAGCATTTGCACAAAGACACACGTAGATACAAGAGAAGATGTCAGCTCAAAGACGGAGAGCTGAGTGTGTGGCTTCCACGCACTACAAAGAGACGAAAAATATTGCTTTAATAGCTCACTGGGTACCAAACAGTCTTGTGTGCGCTTAAGTGGAACGCCAATAATAATATCTTGACCTTCTATTCCACCTCTCTTTTAAGATTTCTTTTCTTTTCCAGAATAGAAGCTCAACACAAAAGATGTCTACCTCCGATCTTACACTTGAGCAGCGCGGAAAGCAGGCTAGCCGGACAAACACAAGCTTTTCTGTCCCAGAGCTCTCGCCTCAGGCAGTCAATGCACCTGTGGTGGCGGACTCCTACTGGGTGCCGGACATGGATCAGATGAGCGACGCACGTCGTCAGAAGCCTTGGCGGGCCGACCCCCACTTTTTCACCTCCGTCTCCGTCTCCCTCGCGGCCACTGTGAAGATGTTCATGCATGGCACGCGCGGCTGCCCCGACATCTCGCAAGGTCGCTTCAACTGGTTCGAGGTGATGGGCCTTCTTATCGGGCACTTCCGTGATCGCGAGCTTGTCTTGACCGACAGCTTCAGCTTGCCGGTGGCGGCCTCTGAGGTGGAGTGCAGCATGACTGAGGCATCGCAGATTTACATGGCAAACTACCTCGAATACCACCGAAGCCTGGGCAAGGCGGAGCCGGGTTGCGTCGGGTGGTATCACACTCACCCCGGCTACTCCTGCTTCCTCTCCGGCATCGACGTGATGACGCAGCAGGGCAGTCAGCGAATGCAGGATCCGTGGGTGGCCATCGTGATCGACCCCGTTGAAACGCTGCGGACGGGCGAGTTCTCGATGAAGGCGTTTCGCACATACCCGGAGGGCTACACCCCATCCGAGGCGCCGGGAAGGACAGGGTTGGGTCGTGAGAAGAGTGAAGCCAACAACGCCTCCTCCGCCTCGGGCTCTCCGTTGAATGGCGCGAGCGGGGCCAGCGGGAGCAGCTTCGGCCTGCCCCCCACCAACCGCATCAAAGACTTCGGCATGCACGCCCACCGCTACTACGAGCTCCCTGTGAAGGTGGTGCAGAGCTCGCGCGATGCGCCGCTTTGGGCTTCGCTGCAGCAGCACTTCTGGCCGCTCTCCCTCTCTCTCACCTTCCCCTACGCCCCATCCACGCGGACCTGTCAGTGCTGCTCTCAAGAGCTGGTGCAAGTCATTGCCAAGCTGGGGGAGCTGCGCGGCAGAGGTAGAACTGGTGCCGCAGCACCAAACCTCCTTGACATGCAGCCACGAAGCGGACGCGTGGAGCTGGGCGGCGCACCCCTGCTGTACAGGACGAACGTCAGCACGCGCGGCGGGGAGCAGCGGGAAGACGGACAGAGAGTTGGGTCCATTGACTTTGAGTCACTGGAGGAGAGCAGGGCGGCGGCTGCACGCCGTTTGCTCACGGTCGCAGAAAAAGCGTTGCGGGCGAAGGCTGAGTCGTTTTCGCTGATGGACACAACTGAACCGACGCACCTCAAGCTGCTGGAGGCTCTCCGTGTGGTTTCGGCGGTGTCGAAGGATGCTGCACCCCCAGAAGCACCGTAATCGCCGTCCAACTGGTTGCAGCTTTGCCTTTTCTTTTTCTTCTTCTTTTTCTCTGCTAACTCCTGTCAAATATCGCCGTCACAGCGTGCTTGTGGCACTTTTTTTCTTTGCTAGAAAGGTGTCTTTTCCGTTGACCCAAATTGGCACCCCTGTGCGCTAGGGCTCACTTGATTCAAACTGTATTTGTAAACCTCTCCTCCGGAGCTTTTTTCCCTCTGTTTCTGTCTGTTGACTACCTCTTTCTACCGTTCCGCTCTTTTGCAACACTGTTAATCTTCAATGTATGCAATTACAGAAAAGGTTTCTCAAAAAGAAAAAAACCTCATTGATTAGTGTGATATAGTTTTAAAAAACAGCTGTTTGCGTGTCGAAAGAAAGGGGATGAAAGCTTTACCAATCTCTTCGTCAGCACTGACTAGAGTGAGCAGTAGCTTCCATATTGATGCTGCTTCTATTTTTGCCTCACGCACAGAAGAAACGGTGCAACAGGTAAATGCATACCTGGAATTTCAGTCTGTAGCAGCGAATACCGATACTAATCTATTTTTCTGTTTTCTCGAGTTTTTCAATTTTTCTCATGCTCTCTTGTGTGAGTGCTGCAAAGTCCATATTGCTGGTGAGAAAGAGAAGCATTAACAGTGGAGCAGACTGTCTTCAAATAACGTCATTCTTTTTCTTTTTCAATTGCGACTAACTCATTGTTTCACCACTCAAGAAAACAGTGCATCCAAAAATCTAGAAGACGCTCTTTTATCGGGGCAAAAAGGTGAGCACAGCAAGAACTCTACTGCTGCCCCACATGTCCACTGCGAGCACTGCCAGTGCGCTGCAGCATCTGCTTGAAGCGGAAGGTGCTGTCATTCATGCCGCGCTGCAAGCACGTGCGCTGCCGTCGATGGGCGGCGGTGTTGGCATGATTCTCACCAAGAAGGTCCCCGCCGGATCAGTGCTGGCGCGCTTTCCGTTCCGCTCCATGATCACCGCTCGTAAAGCTCGCTTCAACCTCGCCATGGCAGAAGTGGCACTGGAGCTGCGCGAAGGCCAGGCAGCAGCAACGGCAGCGGAGGAGGCGCTTTTGCCTGTCATTCCCTTCACCTCACGCGTGTGGTCAGAGAGTGAGTTTGAGTCGCAGGTGCGGTCGCAAAAGGTACGCCGCGCCATTGATGACAAGGTAGAGGAGCTGGAGGAGGCGCTGGATAGCACGGAAACGATTGTGTGCTACATTCTGCTGATGGCTGCCCTGCATGGGCGCTGGGATGGTGCCAGTACTGCCATGAGCGTATCGGAAACAGAGGCAAACGAACAGAATACAGAAGACGAGGAGCAGAAGAAAACGTCACTTGAAGTCGACTCTTCTCCCTCCACTCCCAAAACTGTGCTGCGCTTCACACATGAGAATCGCTGGATGCGAACGTGGATCCACGCGCTGCCGGTGCAGTACGACAATTTACTAGAGCTCGCACCAGAGCAGCAGCAACAACAGCAGCAGCAGGCGGCGACGGCTGCATCCGGCACTCAGCCGATGCTTTCTTCGGCGAGCTCGGCGCCGCCTGCGTTTTCGACTTCGTCGTCGTCACCTGTGCCGCCGCTGCCGCTGGCCGCGTCCTACACGACGTCGTCTGAATGGCTGAGCGGTTTTGTCTCACTGGCGCGCTTCCGCGCCACCGCACTTCGCGAGCAGCGGACGATTGAGCAACGCTACCGCAAATGCATCGACGCCCTGCGCTCCTTGCGTGGCATGCCCTGCGGTGAGGAGGTGGGTGAACCCGTGAGCTCTACAGGACCGGCAACAGATGATGAAGAAGAGAGGAAGAACGTGGAGAACGTTGGCACGCAAGGACGCTGTAGCGCGCAGTGCACGCTTGGCCGATTTCTCTGGGCGTTCAACACGCTCATGAGCCGAGGTTTTTACTTTCCAGAAGAGACCTGGGCTTTGATGCCCTACGTTGATTACTTCAACTACGCGCTTAATTCCAACGGGACCATGTACCCGCAGGAGGACGACCCAGATGACGCCGATAGCCTCAGCAGCAAAAGCCTCGCCCTGGTGGACTCCGTGCGCGAAGCGGCTGCCGCAGCGCCGCGAAAGCAGCCTCGCCGCACTGGGCTACGCAGCGCGCGGGTGGGCCACGGTGCCATCCCGCTCGCGAACTACAACACCTACGAGTTCCAGCTAATCCGTCCCCTGCACGCAGCCGGAGAGCAGGTGATGCTGCACTACGGTGCCTATTCGGACGTGGAGCTGCTCATGTGGTACGGCTTTACGCTGCGACCGTCGTTGCTGCCCACAAGCTGCCTACCTGCTGCCGTTGGCGCCGCAGCGGCTGCTTTGGCGGGCGAGGCGCGCGGCTTCTTGTCGCTGCTTCCGCCTGGAATGGCGGACAACGACAGTCATTCACTGCTCCGCACAGCGCACGCTCTTCGTGACATTTTACCTCAAATTGTGTGCGCCACCACACGTGTGGCCTACTACCGGAAACACATTCAAGCCACTGCGAGCTCGATTTGTCAGGAAGAACGGGACGAGGAGGCGGCCGAGCGGGGCGCTGCATCAAACAGTGGCGCTGAAGATGTGGCAGACGAAGAGGAGGCGTACAACACGTGGGCCAAGGCACTGCATCGTGCGTATCGCCTGCCGCTCTCGCCGCTTGCCGACGCAGAGGGCAACTACCCAACTGCGATGCGTGGACAGACGTGGCTGAATGTCCTCTTCGCCTCTTTTTTACAGACGCAACCCTTGTTGCCGCCTGCATCTGCCTCGGAGCCTTCAGTGAATGCTGCTGCTGCTGATGCCACCTATGCTGCTGCCGCTGTTCATTTGGACGGGTGGCTGCGGCAGTGGATCGCGCGGCGTTGGCCCGTTTTCGCCGAAACGGCTTTTCCCGGAGTGTCGAAGGGGTGCGGGCTGGGCGTGCTCGGCCTCTCCCCTGTGCTGCACGCCGCAATTACCTCTAGTTTTTGGGCCGGGCCGCAAGAAGAAAAAATGTCTGCGATGGAGCAGATGCAATTGATTCGTGGAATTGCTTGGGCGGAGCTTTACGTCAATGTGACGGCAGAATCTGCTGTTGCAGCGGGTAGTGCATCCACGTCGGGGAAGCCGGTTAGCGCCGCCGCCGCCGCCTATGCTCAAATTGTGTCGCTGGACCAGTGGGCCCTCTTGCGCTTCCTTGCGCTGGAAAGCTCAGACACTGCGCTACAGGAGTACCTGGCCTACGAGTCGGAGAGTGATTGAGCAGCACACGAGCTTTTCGAACGTTTGGTTCTGCTGGCCTTGCAATTTCCTTTCTTGTAATGGTAAACTGCCTGCATCAATATTTACCTATGAAATCCAGGTCAAGTCGGTGTTAACTGCCCAGGCACTGGAGCGGTGAAAAGGAAGAAACTCGTTCCTCCATAATAAAGCGTTAGGTAAACAGAATTCTCACATTTTAAAAGATCTTCTGAAAGATAGACAAAAAAAACCTGAAATAGTCACAATTGCGTCTGTCAATATTATTCGAGTTTTGTGTGTTAAAAAAAAAACGTTTTACGAAGCTGAGGGAAAAAAATTCAAGTTTTCTCGAATTTAAAAGGCAATGTCATCCGCTAATCTGTCACGACGATTTCAATTCTCAAACGTTTGCTTTTCACGGTCTTTCTTCTCCTCTTCTTCTTCACAGAATACTCCACTGATATATATTATAACCTCATTGCGTGCGAGCGTTTTGCCAAGAGTAAATCGCCGTACTTCTTTCGAGCAAGGTGCTTATTCAACGATCTTTTTTCCAGGTCCTATACCCCCTACTTTCAATATTTTTTTTTGGCTTTTTTCAACGCTTTAAAACGTTATTATCCTGTTTCACCCCTTTTTCGCAGTTTCTAAACCAGTCACAGTGACAGCGAACATGCAGCGGCGATTGATTGTGGCAACGAGGGCGTGTGTAAGCAGCGCACTCTGCACGGCTCCCACGGGATCGCTATGGACGCACCACCGCTTCCAGAGCAGCGCTGCCGCCGATGCGCACACCGCCACTGCAGATGCGGCGGAACACAATGGCGCAGGGGCGTTGCCCAGCACCGGCAGCACCGGCAACAGCGGAGCTGCGCGCCTGCAGCAGCTGTACAAGTCCTCACACAAAGGCACGGGCACGACACCCATGCCAAAGCCGTATCAGGAGCGCAAGTTGCGTCCACGTCGCGGACCTGCAGGGGGGGCTGCCGTAGACCCAACCCCCTCGCCGCTCTTCGGTGCGCGGTCGTCGTGCGCCGAGGACGCTGGCCCGGTGCCGGAGCGTAAGCTGTCTCCGCTGCAGAAGCGGCAGCTGCAGTTCCGCAGCAAAGCTGCATTCGTCCTCACCCCGCAGGCACTGCGCCGAGTTAAATTTCTGCTCGGCCAATACGCGGACACCCACCCAGCAGGTCAAAAGGCCGCGGCGGCGGAGGAAGCAGGGGCTGCGGGTCATGGTCGCGTGCCGTGCGGCATTCGCATCGGTGTGCGCCGTCGTGGTTGCAGTGGGTACAGCTACACAGTCAACTACTTCTTTGAACCGACCTTGGCTGCCGGCGGTGCTGCTGCTGCGTCCTCGACGCGGAAGCTGGGCGGGCTTATGGAGGATGTGGTGGTAGAGCAGGACGGTGTAAAGGTCGTGGTCGATGGCGACGCGCTCTTCTACGTGATTGGGACGGAGATGGATTACGTCGTGCGGAATGTGGAGGAGAAGTTCACGTTCAAGAATCCTAATCAGAAGTACGGGTGCGGTTGCGAGGAGAGCTTCATGCCGTTTGACGAAGATGACCTAGACGACGACTGAAAAACGAGAGCAATGTAAAAGCTATCTGTTTTTTTCTTTATGTTGACATTGCCGTTTTTGAGGTTTCTTAGGTCTCCTAGCTGACAATGCTGGAGTTCTTGAATTGTCTGCTCACTCCTCTTGCTGCTCACAACCCCCCTTTTTATTTACTATTATATATAGTTGGTTTTCATTACAAGCTCAAAACAGAAAAAAGTCAAGTCGATGTTGTTGCTTTTTGCCCTCTCTCTCTTTTTTTTTTTGGTCCTTAAGATTTGTCGCGGTACCGCTTTGGTGAAGCAGCCGTGGTACCGCAGCGCTTTTCTTGGCAGCTGCATTCGTTGTTGACACTGAAATCATCTTGCTTTTCTCGTTTTTTTTTCTGGATCTTTGTTTTGGTATTTTAATTCGCCAAAATAAGACTATAGACGCGAAGGAAGGCGGGTTGCTTTCAACAAAGGCGAGCAGCCTTGATGTGAAGGACTTTACATGAAAGTCAGTAAACCAACGGCGCTTAACAAACAAGACACAGCTGCATTTCTCTACAGCACGAAGCAGCGAGAAGCTTTAAAAACCAGCAAAATTGCAAGCGAGAATATATATATTTTCTGTTTTTGCTGGGAGCACTTGTGAAACCCTCCTACCTTCTTGCTGTTTTTGCTATAAAGCGACAACTTCGTTTTTTTTTCAACATCAACATTTTTCGTCTTTTTCAAATGCTTGTTTATGACTTATTTTTTCCTTATTACAACATTTACTGGTTGTGCTGCGCATTGGTGGAGAATTTATACCTATTCACAACAGGAAAAGATCTTTTACTGCTTTGGTTAAAAAAGATGATCCTTTCCCTCTTTTTTTCTATTTGATCGTAATACTCAAACAACATTCCCAAGCTTTAGTAGAGCGATGTAAGATGCTGCTCGATGTCTCGAGTGTGCGCGTTGGGCTTTCAAGCACCAGAATGACACATGCCGCTCCTGTACCACTCTGAATAAAAGAGCCGTTTGCAATTTAAAGGTGTTTGTTTCCGGAGTCAGCGCAGGCGTTTTCAGTGTCGATCGCTCAATGCAAAGTATCGTCTTACCCCATATCCGCCTCGTGGCATCGTGGTTTTTTACTCTCGTGTTTCTCGCCTCTTCCATTTCTCCGTTTTCCTCTTGTATCAATTTCTCCTTATCTCTCAGCGCAACACAAACTCACAAATTGAACCACATCATGTTTCTCTTACGCATTGCGGGGGATGTGCGGGGGCAAAAGCGCAACATTGAGGTCACCTTCCCGCGCCGTCCAACGCTGCAGGAGATCTGCTCCGTCGCCGAGACCATCCTACCGCTGCTGGGACGGCGAGAACGGCGGCCGTGGCATCCGCCGGGACCGTTAAACGGGTCTGCCGTGTCGACAGCAAATGGTGCAACCGCAGGGGCTATGCCAGCGAGTAAAATGACCGATCGCACCAATGGACTTTTTGACCTAAGTCACCGCGACATTGAGAGCGCCGACGATGACGACTACGTGGTGGAGTCCATTGCCGTTGTGAACCCTGCCACACGGCAGTGGGAGGAGGTGTTCAGCGCCGCTCAGCTTAGCTTTGGGGCTCAGGTGTACTGCTTCTGCCCAATGCAGCGCCGCCGCGTGGCCCTCGTGCAGCCGCGGCGGAACGTCGTCTCCTCTGCACGCCTGCCGGTGTCTTCATCGTCCGCAGAGGCGATGCCGGTGGTTGAAGCGGAGGTGCGGGAGCACTGGGCAAGTGCAGACCGCCCTGGCGCGATTCCCGAGCCGCAGCAGCGTCTGGTGTGGGATTTCACCAGCGCACAGCTGCGCAAAGATAGCCTCCAATCTGTTCGTGGAAGTGGGAACATGAAGGAAACGAGGCGTGGCTTTTCATACGGTGGGTCGCCGGACAACTCGCGTAATCTGAGCCGCGGTCTCGATGACACGGCTGCCACCACCTTTTCCGCTCGGCGAGTAGCGTCTGCATCCCCCTTCTTCGACTCGCACTCGCCGTCAGCTATCCAGCCAAGCTATCTACACCACGAGAGGAGTATCTCAGAGCCACCTTTGCCGGCAGGCAGAGTGCGAAAACAGAGCGATAGTCACGGCAGCAGCTTCATCGACTACTCCAACCTCAACCTCAACGCTGGTAGCTCACGGCCCTCGTTCGAGCCCACCACCACCAAGCGAAATTCAACGTCCAGTCCCGCCTACTTCACGGACCCCTACGCTTTTGACAGCAGCCACACGTTCGTGGGAAGCCGCTACCAAACGAGCGCCGTGCGCTCCGTGGAGAGGTCAGTCGCAGTGCACGACAACGGTACGTCCTACGGCTACCCCAGCAGCAGCAGCAGCAGCAGTGCGGGATCTGCGCTGCTGCTGCTGGGTGCTGGAATTGGCGCCAACCGCTACGCGCACCTTGGCGAGCGGATGGCCCTCCTTTTCGATGTCTTGGTGCACCTCGACGCGCAGGTTGGCGGGGTGGCGCGGCATTACCTGCTGTTGCGTGATTTTTATCTCCTTGCCTCCTCGCTTGACGCGCTGAGCACCGGTATAGGCGGCCCTGGAGCAGGGGCACCGGGCCGCGGTGTGGGGTCCGCCGTCCCACCGCAACCCCTCCGCCTCACGGCAGAGCTGGACCGACGCTGCGGGCTCACGTGGGATGATGTGTTGCGCAGCGCCGACAAGGACCGGGATGGCTGCATTGCCTACCGTGAGTGGATCGCCTACGGCATCGAACACCCCGACGTGGTGCACCTCCTGTGCGAGGCCGTGCGCCGCCTTCCGCGGCACGTGGCCGCAGCGATGAAGCGGCTGGGCATGGCGGAGGAGAAGACGCAGTCGGGCTCTGCCACGCTCGTCATTCCGTCGCTGCCCATTCCATCCATGCACGACCCTCAGCACAGTGGCAACAGCGGCGCGCTGGGGCCGTCCACGCATTCGACTGCGTCTTCCACTGTCATGTCTTACCCGTGCCGCATCCATAGCGCGTCGGGCAGTGGGGGGCCGCGGAGCAGCCGAGTTGTGCCTGTCTCTGCGATGGAAGAGGACCTAATTGCCTACGAAGGGCGGTGCGAGGCCTGCCGTGAGTTGGCGGCGCAGTCACCGGAGGAGCGGCTGCGGTGGGCAGCCAAACCAACACCATTTGTCAGCATGCTCCGGCAGTAGCTGTAAAAATGGCGGAGGCGCGACGCACTGCTGGGGATGGATTGCAATGACTTGCATAGCTGCAGGCTTTTTGTCGTTTGAGAGTTTTGCACTTTATTTATTCGCGGCTTTCCATTTTACAAGCTGCAGGTTTTCTCCTATGGCTGCATGGCTTGCAAATTTTTTTTTCTTTATATTTACATCCCCCTTTTCACCTAACTTCACTTGTACACTATTTCCTTCCCTTTTTTTTTGCTCTCTTTAATTTGTGATGTGCGAAGCTTTGTCGTTTTACCAAGAGTAGCACCACGACAAGACTGCGATCTTCTGCGCGAGACTAGAGCAGCTTGCTACATTTGCATCACCTGTTTTCACTGTACCTGTACCATTGTATTGTTGCTGGAAAGAATTGAAGAATGGAAAACTGCGAAAGAGTTCACTGCAGTAGATTTGGCTAGTGTTGCTGCGCCATTTGTTTTTGTTTCGCTTTAGACACGCAGAAGCTGCGACAACAATTCCCGGTGCGATTTTTACAATTGCTAATGTGAATTGGTAGCATCGCACTGATCAATGCGGAGCGTGGATCAATGGATTGAGATACCAAGCCTCTTTATGCCTTTCATTTTGATGTGTTCTCTTCTGTTGCGCCATTTTCCTGCCCTTAACTTTTGTTGACTTTTTCTGCTTCGGTATCAAAACACAACTACAATCTCATCTTCTGCGCAGAGTTGGGAAACAAGTACGGTCGTCACTTGAGATCTACCAGCACTTGTCACACAAACAAGCACGCAGAGACACGGAAGACATTGTGCGTGTGTGGATCATTTGGAAATCTGAGTTGTCCACTAGGCTCCAGGAGCATCTCTACCTAACAGCGGCAGAAAACATCGGCAGAGAACAGCAGCAGCAACAACAACAACTATAAAAACAAAGAGCCAAACGATGCCTCCTCGTCCGAATCAGTTTTTGGTCGGTCAGCCTGCCAAGCGCACCTTTGCCAACCGCGCCTCGAAGTTCTTCTTCACTGAGCTTGACAAGGGCGTTGAGTCTCCTTACGTGCTGCTCGCCTCAGGTGTCTTCTTCTCCTACATTGCCTGGAAGGTCACGGATCACTACGTGCGGCCGCGGCAGGAGCAGCTGGCGCAGCGCCGGCCCATGCAGCGAGTCCCGCTCGAGCCGTCGCACAACGCCTTCTGGGGTTTCAGCAATGCGGACGAAGGGATGACACCGGCTGCTCGCGAGGCAGCCGCGGCGGCCGAGGACGTTGGCGCAAACCTGTACCTCCCTCAAGGGTCCAATGCAAACCAAGAGGAGGAACTGCGCCGTCCTCAGCTGCTGTACAGTGAGGCGAGCGAGTTGCACGAGCGCGCCACCCCCGCCAACCCGACAGGCGAAGTGGATGTGGTGTGCTTGGAGCTGTCCGAGTACGACCCCGGCCTGCGCGATGACGTGTACTATCGCAGTGTGCACTACGTGCCCAGCGCGGTGGAGTTGGCGGAGGGGCAGAAACCATCCTCATCTTCCTCCGCTGCTGCTGCGGCGAAGCGTGGAAAGGGCGGGAAAGGACAAGACGTTGATCGAGGTGACGCTGCGGAGGGGCTGTGGAAGCGCATGGTGAGCCCCTTCGAGGCTGCTGCTGCTGTCGCTTCAAACGCAGGGGCACCATCGACGGAGGGAAAAGCGAAGGGGAGCAGCGCAGCTGTGTCGACCAGTGCCACCACCGCGGAAGTAGAGAAGGTTCTTTCGACGACGGATTACCTTCAGTTCATGCCTGGTCAAGGCGAGGAGGTGGTGCATGGGATGATCAAGTGCAAGGGTGTCACCACGCAGAATAACTGCGTCCCGTACCCTGGCCACTTGGAGGAGGAGTACGCGCGCAAGCTGATGCTGACGCTGGGCCCTGTGCACATCTTGCGCGATCCGGCCAAGACGACGGTGCCGATGCGCTTTTCCTTTGCGAAGCAGGTTTCCATTCAGACCCTCGTGCTCGGCCTGCACTCGGGTGAGATGCCGCGCTGGCTGAGCGCGTCCTACCCGAACTTCCACGTCGACGTCGTTGAGCGCGACGGCACGCTGGTGCGGCTGTGCAAGCGCTTTTTGGGCTTCCAAGAGAGCAGCAACCTCGATGTCGAGGTGGCGGACCCGGTCGAGTTTGTGAAGCAGCACGGGATGCTGGCCGGGCACGCCGCAGCGGGTGGCAGCGGTGGCAGCAAAGGGTCTGGTAGTGTTGCGAGCAGCGGGTTGAAGCCGTACGACTTGGTGCTCATTGACGGCATCGACGGCGCAGGCAAGCTGAGCACGCAGTACGGCCGCCTCGAGTTCATTCACAACGTGCGCAATTTAATGAGCGGCAGCGGCTGCGTTGCGATGACGCTGCCGAACAAAGACGCCGGGTTTGTCTACAACATGGTGCAGAACTGGCGCATGGCCTTTGCGGGGCGGCCCGTGCTGCTCATCCACTGCACCACGTCTCCGTGCACAATTCTCATGACTTTTCAAGATGCGGCGGCGCGCGGCAAGGCAAACATGGGCAGCGTCGGCAGCGTGGAGGAGTTTCAGGATGTCCTGCGCGCACACGTGCGGCACTACGGCGTCGACCGGATGCAGTTCGACATCACACGCGAGGTCAACGCGAAGAACTTCAGCGTGCTGGACCCGGAGCAGACGTACGGGGTGGAGGCGTACCTGCCGGCGGGCCACCCGGCGGTGCTGGAGGCGCGGCATCAGGAAGTGCAGGCAGCCATGCAGCGCAAGAGTCGCAGCCAGAGTTGGAGTGCGTGGCTGCGCCGTTGGGCAGGGTCGGGGCTCAGTGCGAGCCAACGCGCCGACTTGAGTGAGTCGAAAAGCTAGGGCAAGGAAGTAGGAGAGATCTAAACAAAATCGTGAAAGACGAGGGGTGTCGGAGAATCAGGTATTAGTCTTCAATTGTTGTTGTTAGCGTTGCTGCAGATACTGTGCGCAGAAGCCAGTACTTTGATCACATACTCCATTGTGTACCATACACATCCGTAAGTAGACAATAAGTGATAGTCGTCCGTGCTTTCAAGTTCGGTCGTTTCGCTAGAATTTATCTAGGTCATTTGTTTATGCTTTGAGGCAAGGCGATGCTTTAGAAAGCAAAACTTATTAATGTGCTAACTCACTTTTGTCAACAAATGGTCAAAATAAGTTGTGCTTGGATAATTGAGTTAAGTATCGACGTCACAAATCACTTGAATGGGTTTACTTCTCCTGCCAGCGAACTTCTTGACACGTGTGATATCTTGTTGTTAAGAGAAAGCACACCTTTTCTTCTGCCCTATTGTCTTCTCCGCTACTGCTCCTTCTCAGTCTGAGTAAGCATCGTTGTAGCCTCAGTTATATATAACAGCACACACACACACACACACCAAAAAAAAAAAAGAACAACAACAACACAACTTTTGCCTAAACGCAAACCTCTTTCAATTGACCTTTCCCTTTCTTTTCCTCTTGATCGAAGAGTCGCTTCTTTTATTCGTCCTTTGCGTAAACTAGCACTATCCAAAGCAAGTGATTTTTCACAAAAATAGGGATCTCCTTGCGGACTGAATTGTAAAATAATTCTTAATTATTATTAGTAACTTGTGGGTCATCAGGTTGGTTCTCAACAGTACGCTCTCTTCGTGTCTGGAGAACGACCCCCTGTCCACCTTTTCTTTCATCTTTTTCTTTTTTGGTGACGTGTTGAAGAGAACTTTCAACTATAAACAACAAACTCACGGCCATATTACCAATTGATTAGTCAAGCAGACCGGAGTGCAGTAAAAAAGTTGGAGACTGAGACATCCCGCCTTTCCGTTGCCTTCTTTCTTTCTTCTCAGTTTTCTCTTTTTATCCAACTCCGACAATTTTGAAGACTACGTCGCAAGCACAGTAGCGTTTCTCTATTTATGTATTTTTTCTTTACTTTTTGAGGAAAATATTTGAGCGTTACCACCCGAAAAGATCCGGCCAAACTATCGCCTTTTTAAACTGCCCGATCTGATCCTTTTGATAAAACTAACTAACATACAAATTTCAGCTCTCAGTTGGAACACACTTTTTTGTTGTTTGAGAGAAAGATTTTGTAATCAATCTTTCTCTCTTTTGCTTTGTTTTAGCTTCACTCTTTCACCGCTGCGATATTTATTTTCTCGTCAAGATGGACATGCTAGGCGTAACGTTCATCGCGGTGAGCAAGGTCATCGTGTCCGTGCTCATCGGCGTTGTCACCACCAGCTCCATCCCAAACAGCAAATCCACCCTGCGCGACTTTGGTTTTCTCATCTCCGCCGTGCTGCTCACCTCTCTCACCCTCTCCAACACCGCCCAGTCCGTCAACCTCGAGTTGCTGGTGCGGTGCAGTATCCTCATCCTCTTCTCCGTCCTGATGATTGTGTGGGGCCTGATGTGGGGCATGGCCTGCAGCGCCATCCTCTTCCGCCGCAACCCGGATCTCTCCGGCATCCCCGCCGAGCTGCGCCACGACGTGCGGCTTGAGCTGCTCTTCGACGAAGAGGAGGAGGAGGAGCCGCCGCTGCCGCAGCCCTCCCCGCAGGGATCACCTCAAGGCTCCCCTGCCTCTCCCAATGCACCGTCGCAGAAGGCGAAGAAGAGCAAGAAGAGCAAGAAGACGCGGGTGCCCTACGTGGCGGTGGTGCTCAGCGAGCACCTGCGCGAGGTCGGCGTGGACGGCAGCGACATCGTGCCCTCGCTTGACGTGCCAGACAAGTCGTTGGAGGACACGGCGGGGTACGTGTGGGCGATGTGGGTCGGCTGCTCCACGCAGAACGGCGTGACGCTGCCCATTTCCCTCATGACAAACATCGCCAGCTCCGTCGACTTTATCGACTTTGCGCAGGCCGCCGCGTACATCTTCGTTTTTGCCATTAGCTACATGCTGTACCTCTGGGCGGCCGGGCCGGCCTTCGTCGAGCAGGGCGAGAAGGCGTCGCGCAAGCAGCGCCTTATCCGTGAGCTCATCATGAAGCACAAGCGCATGACCGGTCGCTGCGATGCCACCACGCAGACCCTCTCCTTTCCGGTGGACCACGTCTTGCAGTACGAGGCAGAGGAGACGGAAAATCGCGCCATTGAAAGCTCCCCCTCAAACGCACCGCAGCGGGAGGAGAAGGAAGGCAACCCGCTGGCGCAGGTGCGGCGCGGGCCGCGGTCCGAGAGCGGCAGCAGCACGAGCAGAACCTCCACTGCTGCTGGCACCGACGACGACGAAGAAGAGGCGGGGGGCAACAACACTCACAACGGCCGCCGCGACCACGGCATGTCGCACAGCACCTCCATGACTTCCTTCGCCGGCGCAAGTGGGCGGGCGGAGGTCAGCGCGGGGGCCAACAGCGACACCCGCCTCACCTCCGCCGCCGTGGCCATCACCGTGCCGGATGCGCCGAG
This sequence comes from Crithidia mellificae, assembly GCA_002216565.1. Taxonomy (NCBI): domain Eukaryota; phylum Euglenozoa; class Kinetoplastea; order Trypanosomatida; family Trypanosomatidae; genus Crithidia; species Crithidia mellificae. The sequence continues at coordinate 78,421 of MDUD01001713.1, read as the reverse complement.
TGTGATGAGCCCCAACACGGCTGGCCAGTACGCCTTCACGATGGCGACGGCGGAGCAGCTGCCGTACGACTGGCAGAGTGCGGGGTTCATCCGGGTCAAGTACGAGCGGGATATGAAGGCGATGAAGAAGCAGACGCTGTCGGAGAAGATGACGAGCTTTGGCCACGCCGCCTCGGGCCTTGTGAAGAAGCTGATGGTCAACCCGCCTTTTCTCTCCGTCGTGGCCGGCATCGTCGTCGGTGTCATCACACCCGTGCGCAACCTCTTCTTCGATGGTGGCGTACTGGAGATGGTGATGGATGCGATCACCCTGATTGGGCAGGGCTCGATTCCGTCCTCTCTGCTGCTGCTCGGCGCGAACCTTGTCGGGTCCGCCACAGGCGAGGGCGCGGTGATGGACGATGGCGTCCGCATGCGGCACGCGGAGCAGAACACGGAGAACAAGCTGCGCGACGAGGAGTGGGAGCTGCTGGGCGAAGACCGGCACTACGCGACGTGGTACGAGAACGAGCACGACACCATCGAGTACGAGCTGCATAACTCCTTCTCCCTGGAGGCGCTCCGGCAGCTCGGCGAGGGGCCGACGGCGTACGTGGCGCAGTCCTCGGCCGGTGGTCGGAGCGGTGGTGCTGCCGTGAACGCTCCTGTCCCGCCACCCGTGGTGGAGGAAGAGGACAACAAGAAGCCGAAGAACGCCTTTCTTGCCACGGTGGAGACGACGCTGTCGATGCGCGGCATCAGCAAGCGCTTTGTGTGGGGCGTTATTGGGCTTCGCCTCGTTGTCGCACCCGCCTTCAGCTTTGTGGTTCTCGTGCTGTTGATCAACGCGATGCCGTTTCTCTTTGGCGGCCGTGGTACCTACGACAAGACGCTTATCATGGTGCTCATGGTGGAGCTGGCGTCGCCGACGGCGATCAACAGCACGCTCATCTTCAACGCACGTCAGTTCATGACCTTCCCGTGGGCAAAGATGCTCTTCTTTCAGTACATTCTCTGCACTGTCACCATGGTAATCTGGGCCTCCATCGGTCTCAGCTACGTGTCGAAGCTGGAGTGATGACCGCAGCATGACTTACAAAGGCCTTCGCTGTGTACATATTCTTTCCTGATTCTCTTCCCCTCGTCCGCACACCTTTGTTGAGGTCAAAATCTCGACGGAGCATGTGTTTCCGCTTTTCTTCATGCAAAGAAAAAAAAAAAAGAAAAAGTAAAAGGGAAAGGGAGAGCAATAGGAAAAGATGAAGATTCGCCCTCTTTTCGCAGCAGTGCGCCATTGCTTTTCTCCTCAACGCCTGTTGTCTTGCGCACTATCGAGTCGCCTTGCTGCTTTTTGTCGGGAGCGGATGGCTCGGCTGCAAGAAACAGCTGACAACACCCCATGCAAGCACCCATCTTCTAATCTACTACCTTTTTCTTTTACTAAGTAGTAAATTTAACGCGCTTTGCTAAGTTGGCTCGCTTGCGCGGTCGTTGCAGAGCGTCGCCGCAAGCTTTCTTTTTTTTTTTCTTGCGCCGTATCCAAAAGTTTAGACGAAGGGCATTGGCTAAGAAGCAAAAATTGTTCTGGCGTGAAACTTTTGAGAGGGAGAAAAAAAGCACCCTGCGATGGAAAGGATCTCGTGCGTCAAAATGCTGTGTCCGGGTCCGGTCGAGGTACATCACTTGGCTATCTCAACGCAAGCGTGCTTCGCTTCACCATTGGACGATGCCTAGTGTTTCAATTTAGCTTTTTTGAGACACATAAGCTGCTCTCTTTTTCTGGTTTTTGGACGCCGGTCAAATCAACTCACCTTTTTAATTTCAGCGTTGCCAGTGCGTGCACCCATCTCTCACCAGACTCATCAACCTCTCGCCTGCCCTTCCCCGCGCTCTTGTCCTTTCGGCTTGTCCTTCCATCATTTCCCGTCAGTGTTTATAGTGTTATCATTATTCAGCGCTGCACAGTAAGGAGAGGCACAGCAGCAAAGCCACAAAAACAAAAAAGAAAGCTTTTCTTGCCAGGCGGCATGGAAATCAGCCAATTTAGTTGTTGGCGGTGTTGGTGGGGCTGCTCGTGGGCTCGGTTTCTTCTTGTGCTTGCTCTTCTCTGCACGTATGTGCAGCCCTCGTTCGCATCGCGCTCTTTAACCGCACGATCACCTTCCGTCAACGTTACCAGCGGCAGCGCTGCCTCGGCGTCATTCCCTTTTGCTGTTTTTGGCTACCTGCCCGAGTACCGGCAGCTCCGTTTTAACTATGAAGCCTTTTTTCAGTCCGGGCTCACCCACCTAATTTTCTTCAGCGCTGAGGTCGATCCCGTGACCCTTGAACTTAGCCACGTTGACGACCGCCTTCCCGCGAAGGCAAAGTGGCGGGAGATACGCGCCCTTGCTGACACCTACGGGGTGAAGGTGATGCTCTGCATCGGCGGCGGTGGCCGCAGCGCCGGCTTTTCGCGCCTTGTGGGTGATGTGATGGGGCGCCGTCGTTTTGTGCATGAGGTGCTGCGTGTCGTGCATGAGCGTCAGCTCGACGGCGTCGACTTCAACTGGGAGTACCCGGCATCGAGGACGGAGTGGTTAAATTTTGGGCAGCTGCTGCAGGAGCTGCGAGCGGCTCTCGACAACTCTGTTTTCCCTTCCACCACCACTATCACCGCCACGGCTGCCGCTGCTGCTGCGACGCAGAACAGTGATGGCGTGGCCAAGTCCTCACCCCCGCTCATCACTATGGCCCTCCACCCTCAACCCGCCGTCGCCCACATCCTGCGTGCCAGCCGCATTTTGCCCACCCTCGACTACGTGCATTGGATGGCGTACGACCACATTGTACCGGAGGACGGTCACAGTTCCGTCGCCTACGCCGCCACGGTCCTCCAGGACGACTACATTGGAGACTTGGACGACGCCATCTACAACGCACGGGTGCCGCACAAGGGCAGCACGGGTGTCAACGCGCATTCACGCGGCGGCCGTGCTGCGGCTGGTGCGGCAGCGGAGCGGAAGCCGCACGAGGTCGACCACCGCCGCAAACTCTGCCTCGGCATTCCGTTTTATGGCCGTCACCGCGAGGACATGCGGGTGCCGCCCGAGAGCTACGAGCATTTGTGGCAGTTTATCAAGCAGTGGGCGAGAAAGCGGCACCAGTCGTGGGTGGAGGGAGGACCGGAGCTGCGCGCTTTGAGCAACTACGCCGGATACGACTACAACGGCTACGACGACGTGAGGCGGAAGATGCGTTTGGCACGCATGTCGAAGATTGGCGGGATCATGATCTGGGAACTGGGTCAGGACGTGCCACCGGGAACCTCGCCTATGTCGCTGATGACAGCGGTGCATGAGCAGCTGATGGATTGGGCGAAGCGAGGGAAGGGCAACATCAACCGCAGCGAAACAGAAGTGCATACGATGACGCTGTCAGGGCAACGAGGCGAGAACAACACCAACAGAAACACCGGCAGCGCAGAGTCCACGGACGCGAAGACGACCTTCGGTCGAAAAAGTGTGGAAAATGCAACGACGAGACAAACAAAGGACGACACCGACGAAGATCTGTAGCTGACGAACCCTTTGACGGATTCATTTTCTGCTTCTATTTTTATGTATCTTTCTTGAGGTCTCCAGTACTCTCTTCTCTTCTGAGTTGAAGTTTCAACTTGGGTTACGCAAGCAGAGCGTTCAGAAACAAATCAAATATTTAAATAAAAGTGGCGTGTTTTTTTTTATCTAGCATCAAAAGCAACAGTGATGAATTTGAGTTTTGCGCAGGCATTGCGTAAAGGTTTTTATCGAATTGTAAGCCTGGTCTCTGTAGTTCTTACAGTGAAAACCTGCATGTCTTTTTTTCATGCCATTCAACTTCACTCTCTAATCTTTCTCTTTCTATTCCTATTGGTCTTCTACACTGTTGACTTTTCCCTATATGCGCGAAAAGAATTCCATCAACTGTTTTCTCAAAGATCTCGAATCTTTGTATTCTCTGTTTATCGGCGTCGGTGGTGCAGGTATCGACGATCAGCAAAAACGGATCGTTTCTATACGCCCAACGCTTATTTTGACTGTTGTGCTCTAACGATTCTGTTTTCCACAAATTCACCACTTTTGTTTTCCTCTGTTTACCTCTCTCTAACATTCTAAGATACTCTGATTTTTTAGTAATTAAGCTACATACAAACTGATCCTCCGAGATCGGCTCTTGACGGTGTCAAGCCACGCACGATCTCTTGCTTTCTTTCTTTTTCCATCTATAACACCCACGCAGAAAAAGAAAATTCGATTATAAAGTATCGCATACCATACCAAACACGCTGTTTTATCATATACACCTGGTCAAACGCAAAACGGCAGATACCCAAAATTCACCTTACACAAAAAGAAAAATAGCGGATTTTTCTTTTTTTTTAATACGTCATTGACGCACGTGTGCCACGCTTTTTTTTCTCAGCGTCGGTATAAAAAGTCAGCGCTGAACAAAGGCTGCTATTCTTTTTTTCTCCTTTCATTTCTTTTTTAGGTGAGGCGGCAAGCCACTTTGGGTAACACCTTTTTTCATTCCTTATCATTTCAACGTTTAGTGCTATCAAGACGGCTGTCTCGCGTCTCCCTCCTTCCCTTTCTTTTAAACAACACAATTTGCCCTCAAACGGCGCAGACCTCCGTTTTATCCTTTTTAGTTTACACTTTTTTTTTTCTGACTAAGAAGATTACCTCTTTCTTTCCTTTTTGTCTTAAGAAGGTGACATACACGTAGCTGCGACGCTTGCCGTTTAAAAAAAAAATTACTTTAAAACTGCACTCAATTAGTCAGCTGTGTCTTTTTTTTTTTGACGGCTTCGAAGTTTTTTCCCCTGTCTGCCTTTATTTTTATTTTTTTATTGCCAGTGTTTTGGTTGATTATTTGTCTCACCCTCGTAGGTTAGCAAAGTTTTACTTTCTCTTCTGCTTTTATTCTTCGTCTTTTGCCCTGACTCTTCCTTTTTGAGTCATTTGGCCAGCTCTGTTTGCGTTTCCGTCCCTCTCTTTACAAAAAATTGCTCTCTATATTGAACCCTTTCTTACCGCTGCTGCTTATACATAGCATTTAAAAAAAATTTGTCCTTTATTGCATTAGGAAGAACAAAGGGTACGCAAACTAAGCACACTTTTTTTTTTTTTAAAGATTAGAGAACCTGTACTTTTTTGTTTTTTTCGAACTGTTTGACATCAAGCTTCTGCACCGCACGCTTTAAGTAATCCAAGTTTCAAAGATTGTTAGCAAAAGATCCATAAGCGCGAAAGTCGCAGGACAATAACAATTGTGCAAACATTCTCTATCCCTTCTTTTTGGTTGTTGTACCAAGCGATCCCAACTAGCACGCCACAATGCTGGAAAAGTACATTGCGGCACTACTGGTGCCCTACCTATCCAAGTATGTGGAGAACATCAACGAGGATCAGTTGAAGATCAACATCTGGAGCGGCAAGGCGGCGCTCAATGACCTTGTTCTGCGGCCCGAAGCCCTTGACGCGCTGCTGAGCGCCATCGACGAGGATGAAGGCGATGCAGACGCCGTCGCAGCCGGCGCGTCTCCGGTCTCGAAGCTGGCCCAGAAGAAGAAGAAGAAGCCCGGCCTGCCCGTGCGAGCGCACCGCGGCATTTGCAAGAATGTATCTCTCACCATCCCCATCAAGCACCTCCGCTCCGAGCCGGTGGTGGTGGAGGTCGGGGAGCTGCTGCTCACGTTGAAGGGTGTGAGTGACCTGGCCAGCGTGCACGGCAGCAGCGCCGGTGCGGATGGCGGTCTCACCTCGAGCGGGGGGCTGCGCAACGCGAAGGCGGAGAAGTGGGACGCGATCGCGGAGGCGAAGGCGAATGAGCTGCAGGCCTTCGAAGCAGAGCGCAAGCGTCAGCGAGAGCAGAAAGAACAGACGGAGCAGCAAACCACCGCCGCAGCCGCCGCGCTCAAGGACGCGGATGGCGCCAACAACCAGAAGAGCGGCGGCGGTTTCTTCTCTCGCCTTGGCGAGTTGGTCATCAACAACGTGATTGTGAAGGTGCAGACGGTGCACATCCGCTACGAGGACGAGGCGACGGAGACGGTGTTAGGCGCCGTCCTCGGTGGGGTGCAGCTGCTGACGATGAACGAGACGACCGGGCAGCCCATGTTCACCGACCCGTCGGGGCTGCAGAAGATGTGGAAGCGATTGGTCTTCAACGACCTGCAGGTGTACTGCGATGACCCGAGCCGGGTGCGTGCGAACGCCCCGCTGGGCCGTAGCTGGTACGCGAAGATCGACGACTGGCAGCAGTGGTACCACCGCATGCGGCAGCGTGCCCGTGACGGGTCGGTGGCGATGTCGACCATTTTAGGCCCCGTCTCCGGTGCCCTCGACGCCAAGGTGGTCTTTAAGATGTTTGTCCGCGAGCTGCTCACCACGCCCTACGCGGACATTTCGCTGAAGCTGCAGCACGTCATGGCCAGCCTGACCCGTGCGCAGTACGCGAAGATCCTGCAGACCGTAATGCTCTTCACGAACCAGTCGGAGGTGTCGGAGCTGCAGCGGATGCGGCCGCGCGTGCCGGTGAAGGGCCACGCGAGGGAGTGGTGGCGCTACGCCATCAAGGCCGTCCGCAGCGTGCTGGAGGAGCCGAAGCGGGAGGCGCTGCTCGCGCGCGTGTCGGCGTCGTGCAAGCTAGACTACCAAGTCCTGTACCGCGACGTGGTGCGCCAGACCGAGATGACGCCAGAGAAGAAGAAGACCTATCGCTTTGTCACTCGGTTCATGACCACCGAGGACATGAAGGCGGGGCGCAAGCACGTCTACGCGCAGATCGCGAACGAGATCCAGATGAAGCGCAAGGACAACGAGATCCGCAAGGCGGAGGAGATGGCGAAGCAGCACCAGGCGAGCGTGCAGCAGCAGCAGAAGAAGGCAGAGGAGGAGAAGGCGCAGGGGCAGTCGAAGCGAGGGTGGTTTTCGTGGCTGGTGGGCAGCGGCGACTCCAGCTCCCCGAACAACTCCGTCGCCGACACCGCCACCGCGAAGGAAATCGAAGAAGATGAGAAATTCTTCAAGACGGTCGAGTCCGAGTACGGGATCAGCGGGGCAGACGCCGAGGCGTACCAATCCGCCGCCGTCGCCTTCAAACCAGAGGCGGAGAGCGGGCTGCCGCCGTCGTACTGCTGGCTGCGCGCCACCTTCGAGCTGCCCTTCACGAGCTACCGCATCGACACCGACCAGGGCGACTCCGTCACCCTCAAGATCTTTCACCTGCGCGGTGGGGTGACGTCTTTCAACAAGCAAGGCTCGCTGCTCTTCTACTTCCGCACGCAGAACATCACGCTAGCCAACCCGGCCGCCTCGTCCACCCCCTCGGCGACGAAGCCCGCCATTGAGGCACGTCCCCAGGCCTCGTCTTTGAGCACCGTAACAGGCGCTGCCACACCGTCGACGAGTGCAGGCTGTGGTGCCCTCGTGCCTTTCCTCATTGAAGGCGTGCAGGTGAACCGGCGTGCGAGCAAGTCGAGTCCGACCGGGGAGCGGGTGACCGTCCGCAGCCTCACCTCGATCGACTGCGGCAAGCAGCTGCCCTCCGCCATGGAGGCGCCGACGATTTACGACGTGGTGGACGTGGCAGGCTCGGAGCCGCCCTCGCCGCCCCCGCCCGTGCCGCTCTCCGGCCGTCAGCGCAGCGCCACCGCCAAAGGCAGCGGGGCAAGCAGCAGCAGCACCAGCGGCGAGGACGACAAGTTGCCGCCGCAGGAGCTGCTCACGGCGGCGGACTACGCCACCCCGCTCTTCAGCATCACGGGGTTTCTGAACCCGGTGGAGCAGCCGCTGGCGAACACAAACGTGGACGTTGCGGTGAAGGTGCAGCTGCTGCCGCTGCGCATCGTGGCAGACCCCACCACCATCGAGCACCTCGTCACCTTCTTCACCCCACCGGCGGGGCTTGACGTGTCGGGCTTTGCGGAGTCGACGAAGCAAGCGGCGAGCGCCGTTGGGACGGCCGCCTCGCAGGAGCTGCGGGCGGCCATGGCCAAGGCGAAGGGTCTCTACATCACCGTCGACGCCTCCGCCCCGGTGCTCATCCTCCCGCAGAGCCTCTCTGCCTCTGCACAGGAGACGGCGCTTTCCATCTCCCTCGGCCGCGTCCGCTTCCACGCCCGCCCGCTGTCGGAGCCGGAGAAGCAGCGCCGCCTGCAGGCCGCCGCCGCCGTTACGGACGTGCCGCCGCCGCCTACGCCGACGAAGCCGTCACTGGCGGCCGCCGAGGCCTGCAGGGCCCCTGCCAACGACGCCGCCGCGCAGGAATCGCTCTTCTACTACCCCCACAAGGCCAGCTTCTCCAAGTTCTACCTCGAGCTGACAACGGTGGAGAAGGCGATGCGGCGGCCGCAGCGGGGGTTTCTGCTCATTCCCGAGGTGTCCATCGCGGCGGACGTGCTGCAGCGCATCGACGACCGCAACACCTCGCGCGAGGCCTTCGTGCTGCGGCTGAAGGTGCCGTCGCTGCGGGTGGCGTGCTCGCTGCACCAGGTCTACCTCATCACGAGCCTGGCCGACGCCTGGACGGGGCGCCTGCGCTCCAAGAAGCAGAAGGCGTCCGCGCAGGACGCAGCCGGCGATGGGGCGGCGCTGCGCAGCTCCTCCAAGGCCCCAAGCCGCAGCCCGCCGGTGTCGGAGTCGATGGACCTCCTCGCCGATCACGACGGCGGTGACCAGGGCAGTGCGGGCGGCCCCGGCCAAGGCAACCACCGGGCGTCGCCTTCACCGGGCTCCTCCCCCACGCCGAGCGCCTTCACCGGCAGCCCGGCCTCCCCTGGCAAGGCCGCCGTGGGGGGCGGCGACCCGCCGGTGATGCGACTGGAGCTGCTCGTGCAGCGTCTCGGGCTGGACGTGCACGACGACGACGCCGACACGCTGGCGGTATCGCCTCTGCCGGTGTACCGGGTGGAGTGCGTGAGCGCAGAGTTAATCTTCGCCGTGCGCACGCACCACAAGAAGATGGTGCTGTTCTTGAAGGAGCCGCACATCGTGGCCGCCCGCGACGCCGACCGACCTGTTCTGGCCTGCGGCGGCGTACGCGCAGATGTGCTCATCCTGGAGGGCGAGACGCCCACGGGTGTGGCCGTCAGCCTCGATGGCCCGCTAAACCTCTGCGTGGGCACACCGTGCGTGGAGATGCTGGAGACGACGATGGACGTGGTGAATTTGATTCTCTCAGCGCTAAATAACAAGGACGAGAGCACGGAGGAGTTTGGGATCAACGGACTGCTGGTGGACGCCGCCGCCTCCGATCGCTCTTTCCTCACCGTCGCCGGGGGCAAGGTCGACGTACTCGGCAACGCCTCTGGCAAGGACGTCCCGGCTGGTATGGCGCGCATGGACGCCACGATGGGCGGCTCCTCCAACCGCCTCAGCGACTTGGCCTACCAGATGAACATGGTGCGGCAGCAGTGCGCGATGCCGAACCGGCACGTTGCCGATGTATTTGTGCGCGTGCAGGGACCGGCTACGATCACCCTGCTCAACCGCGCGCCGGGCGAGAGCGCCGATGTGGCCTTCGCCCAGGCGGCCGTGAGCGAGGTGGAGATGCGGCTGTCGAAGTACGCCGTCACGATGGACCTGTCGGGCCGGGTAGGGGCTGTCACCGCGACGGTGCTGGATCCGTCTGGCCTCACAGAGGACAATCGGGCTCTGCTTGCCCACACGCCCTCCGCGTCGTTCGCGTCCTCCTCGTCCCACCCGCGTGCCACGTCGACGTCCGAAGACGACGGCAGCAGCAGCAGCGGCGCGAGCGACGGCGCAGGCGCTGCCGCCGCACGGTCAACGTCTGCTGCTGCTCCAGTGCCGCGGCACGCCTACTCGTCGCCGGAGCTGGACGCGGAGAAGGACAAGGGCGACAACAGCAACTCCGCGCTGTCCCGCAGCGTGGACGCGGAGGCGGCCAGCAACGACCACATCACCTTCAGCTTCCGCAAGAGCCGCCCCGTCATGCCTCTCTTTAAAGAAGTGGACGGAAAGCGGGTGCTGGCGAACCCGCAGGAGCTGCGTTACTCGAGTGCGTTGGAGCTTGAGGTGGGCTCGAGCACGATTACGCTGGACCTCAACACCGTCATGGTCTTTAAGACGTACTTCTTAGCCGGGCTCTTCTCCCGCCTGAGTCGGCTGAGCGATCGCCCGCTCTACAACGGGCGCGCGCCGCCGCCGGCCCGCGAGGGTCCGCGGCTGCTCATGAGCTTCCGTGTGGTGGTGCGAGACACTGCCGTGGTGCTGCCTGTCGACCCGCGAGTGCGCAACACGCAGCGCTTCTGCGCCTCCCTCGGCAGCCTCGTGCTGGAGAACAGCCTGCACACCGCGGAGTGCAAGGAGACGATGAACATCTCTTTTGGCGAGCTAGGCATGTGGCGCGAGGAGCCCGTGAGCGACCCACCTCGTGAAAACAGCAAGGGCAGCAAGAGCCATCGCAAATCGCGGCGCGCCGCCCAGCACTCGGCACTGCTGCCGAGGCAGACCTACCTCGAGATGGCCATCCGCTCCCCCCTCGACCTCCTCTCCGACGACGCGCCGCACATGGATATCCGCAGCGAGGACGTTTCGCTTGAGTTGCGAGAGGCGGATTTGGTGCAGCTGGTGACCCTGCTGCGTCAAAACCTGATGCGCACCGATGCGGCCGACATCGCCCGCTACACCGTCGAGGCAGCCAAGCCGGTGCGGCAGGTTGTCGTGGGCCAGGATGGGCGGGCACGACTTGTCATGCAGTCCGCCTCTCGCCGAGGCGCCATGGAGGACAACAGCACGCTGGCGAACACCGCCGGCACCGTCTCCACCTCCTTCGCAGTCTCCACCATCGTCCGCGCCACGCAGCGGCGCAATGAGGAGATGTTTGTCAGCCTGCGCCTGGGCCGCTTCTCCGTGCTGTTGTCCGACGACGCACGGGAGACCGCGAGCAACCCCATCACGTCCTCGTCGTCGCGCTTCCAGCTGCAGAGCAGTGGACTCGCCATGACCGCCGCCCTGCCGTCGAATCACGTCGGGGTACGGTGGAAGAGTCTGCAGCTCGACGATGCCCGCGACAACAGCAGCTCCGCACTGCTGGTGTGCGAGGAAGGCTCGCTGCAGTTTGCCGACTCCCTCACCACGCAGAGTATTCTCATGAGTGACTTCGGTGTCCGCCGCAACGCCCTACGCAGCGTCAACGCGGGGGAGTGGAAGATGGGCTCCGTCACCAGCAGCAGCAGTCAAAAGCAGAGCAGCGGCAGCGGCGAGACGAAGCGAGGTGGGGCTACGAACAACAACACCAACGAGCAGGACGGCGACGAGCAGGAGACTTTCTCCCTGCCTGAGATGGAGGCAGAGGGTACGCCCTACCACAGCCCTGCACCGCACGGTGCCGACATCCACTCGCAGCTGCTGACCATCTCCGTCATCTCCGCCGACTTCACGCTGCGCCGCCTGGCGGTGTCAGACCAGTGGCTGGCGCTGTACGATGTCACGTGCAACGAGGCCGTCTCCTCGGCCTGGACGGCGCCGCAGACGGGCATGTCCGCTGACAAGGCAGGAAGCACCACACCTGCAGCCGCAAAGGAGGAGGCGAACGCGGCCGCGAAGAGCAGCGGCATGCGCATCTTTGTGACGACGCCAAGTGTGGTGATCCCCTTCCTCAACTCACGCCGCGAGACACTCATTGAAGCAAACATCGCGGCCCTGCTCGTGGACGTGGCCCGGCTGCCGAACGCCTCCACGCAGGTCGCGGTGAAGGTGCGAGAGTTGAATGTGGTCGACGCCGTATCAGGGGAAAAGATCATCTTCCGCCGCACGCCTTCCGCGGCTGCACCCACCACCACGACACGCACCACAACAAGCCGCAACACCACCACCTCGCTGGCGGGCTCCCCTGCGCCTGCGGGGGCGGCAAACAGCGGCCCAGGCTCCCCCAAGACGCCGGCTCTGGCGGTGGCCCCCGTCTCGCAGGACGACTGGGAGGATGGCTGGGAGGACGTGGACGCGCCGTTTTCCCCTCTGCTCGGCACAGGGGCGAAGGACGGCGCGGCAAACGCACGCAGTCCGTCGGGGCCTGGACACAACAATAACAACAACGGTGCCGCTGCTCCTGCTGCTGCTGCTGCTGGTTCTCCGGCTGGCAGTCCTGCAGGCACAAAGTCGCCCTCGCGCGGGCCCGCCGCGTCGCCCACGCCGAGCGCCGCCGCCGCTGAAGAGCCGGAGGTACTGCAGTTCACCTTCAAGTCGAACCCGGAGACGAACACGAACAAGATCCAGCTCGGAATTGGCGCCCTGCACGCCCTCATCTCCATGCCCGTTATCAACGGCCTTGTCGACTACTTCACCTCCCCGTTCGAGCCCGTGGCGAAGATTGGCAGTCTCGGTGTTATGCGGGAGCAGCGGGCACGCATGGCGGCCGCGGCCCAGCAGATGGCGAACAACTCGCACCTCGTCCTCCACGTGCTGTGGCGGCAGCCGCGCATCATTCTCGCCGCGGACGGCCTGCAGCTGAAGCAGCGTCGCTCTTCCAACCTCGAGATGCGGCTGGGCGTCATGCGGGCTGCAGTCCACCTCAAATCCGCCGCCAGCACGCTCTCCGTCGTGGTGAAGGTGCAGGAGTACAGCATCCCCTCGCTGCTGAAGCGGTCTGCGCTGCGCTTCGCCTACCAGTCCGTGCGCGGGGCAGAGACGATCGACCTCAACATGGAGCGCACCACCGCTCAATTCCACCCGACTGAGGTGGAGCGCTTCATTCTGCTCGCCCAGCGCAACATTCTGCTGCCGCGGGAGGTGAACTACTACGGCCCGTACCAGAAGGCGTCCTCGCCTGGCACGAGTCCTGTGGCGCAGACAAGTCAACCAAGCAGCGCTGCTGCCGTACCAGCCTCGCCTGCCTCCGCAGGGTCTGCAACGTCGTCGCCCGCGAGCGGGGTGCCGCCCATGCCGGTGCGCACAATTCAGGTGCACATCGACGGGCTGCTGGTGGCGGTGCACGATGCCGTCGGTCTCAACACCCACACCCTCTCCCTCTCCGCGCTCAACACCTTTGTGGCGGCGAACGGCAGCGTGGAAGTGCTCGTGCCGTCCTTCAACCTGCTCGACCAGTCCACGAATCGCTTCCTGGTGCAGAGCAACATGAAGGCCGCTTCACCTGAAGCGAGCCCTAACGTGAGCCTGGCCGCACCGATGGCGACGTTTGCGCAGCCAAAGAACAGCAGCAACAACAACAGCAGCAGCGGAAGTGGGAGTGGTGGCCCGGACGGGAGCGGGGCGGGTAAAGGCGCGACAGGCGGCAACGCCATCCGCCTCTTCTTTGACTCGAGCGCGCGTGTGGCCAACGCGCACATCGGGGCCATCTTCGTAACCGTCATCCCGCGCAGCATCGGCTCGCTCGCGAACACCTTCCTCTCCGTGCACATCCCCCCGCCGCCCCCGGCCACCGTCACGGCCACGGCGGCGACGACCGTCACCGAGCCGCTGCCCATCTCCGTCAACCCGCAGGCCCCGGCGAGTGGGTCTGGTGCGCCGCTGCCACGGCAAATTTCCACTGCGTCCACCGGGTCTGTCGCCTCTGCCGCCGGCACCTCCGCCACTACTTCCTCAAGTCCGGCAGCGGCTGCCGCTGCCTCTGGTACTGGCGGTTCGACCAGCGCAGCCACGCAGCCGTTCACGCTGAAAACAACACTGGCGGAGTGCAAGGTGCGCTTCTGCCACGGCGAGCGGGAGGTGGCGCTGCTGCGGCTCTCCGGTATTGCCTGCAACTCCGTCTCTCACCCAGACGGCACCAACGAGCTCTCTGTTGCGCTCGGCAACCTTTTCATGGTGGACAGCATGTCCGTTGCGACCAACTTCCGCACCTTCATCTACCCTTACAGAGACGACGAGGCCGACAAGGAGCGGAAGGACGCGGCGAAGGCGGACGCGGCGACGACGGAGGACGCGGACGCGAATGAGGTGACGCTGATGAGCGCGGACCCCGCGGCCGTGACGGCCTCGCCGTCGCCTGCGAATGCAGCCGAGGAATCCACCAGCACCACCAACAACAACAAGAACAACGACGCAAGCACGTCTGCGGTGCCACCGCCGCCCGCCGGCGCGGCAGCAGCAGCACCAGCGGAGGACAAGAACCTGCTGAGCAGCTCCGCCGTGCACGTGCCAGTGGTGCCGCGCGAGGGGCTTGTCATCTACGAAGTGCGCACCCTGCCCTCTCACGGAAAGCCGAAGGCCGCGGGCACCCTGACTGGAGTCGCGAGCCCCGCCTACACGAAGCAGATGCGATGCCGCGTGAAGAGCCTCTCCTTTATTTTTGTTCCGGATGTCGTGCACGCCGTGCTGGAGACGGTGCGGGAGGTGCAGACGCACGTGTCAGCGGGCAACCGCGACAAGGCCTACCACTACGTGTCGGACCGCGCCGCCAAGTCGGTGCAGCGCAAGACGGCGGAGGGGGAGCTGACGGAGGTGGACATCGTAGTGAGTCGGCCGCAGATTCTGCTCGTGGACAAGCCGACGGCGACGACGGGCGTGCAGCTGTCCCCGGGCAGCCTCATCGTGAAGAGTCACCTCGTCGTGCCGGAGAGTCGCAGCGGCAGCCCGACTGCGATGACGAACACCTCACTCTCCAAGGCCAACTCCATTGTGCTGAAGAACGTGGTGCACGACAAGGCAGAGGGTGATCTGGCCCACCAACCACACGAAGTCTTCCACGTGCAGGTGCGGAAGCTCGGCATGCTGCTGCAGGAGGTCAACTGCTTCCAGAAGGACTGCAACATCCTCATTGAATACCAGCGCTCCCTCGCCCTTCCGGCACCCGCAACGGCGACGACCGGCGACGATTCCCCACTGGGCGGGTCTGCGGCGCGCAGCGGCAGCACGCGGCCGACGACAGCGGCAGTGCCCGTGCCGCCAGGCCCCGGCTCCGCCACCTCGAGCCCAAGCACCACCCCCGTCCCGCCCACCGCGACCGTCCCTGCGAGCGCGGCGTCCACCACCGACGACGACACCCCGTCCGAGGTGCAGAACTCGCTGCTGAAGCTGGACATCCCTGTGCTGTCCATGAACTTCACCCAGCGCCAGACGGACTTTGCGATGGACGTGCTGGGGGCGCTGATGAAGGGCTCGGCGGTGGACCGCACCGTGCGCACCGTTAACGCCGTCGCAAACGGTGGGAACAACAGCAGCGGCACTGGAAGTGCGGGCGGCGACGACAACACCAATAACAATAACAACAACAACATCAAGAACAACAATGGAGGCGGCAGTGCGGCGGCATCGCCAAACAACGCCTCCGTCTCGGGCCCAGCGAACACAAACAACAGCAGCTACGCCGCAGATGGACGCAGGGAGCAGGAGCACCTCTACGACCCTAACGCCGTCGTCCCGCCCACCGCGTTTAGCATCGACGCGCACATCGGCATGCTGCAGGCCGATCTGGCCGATCTGTTCCGCCTGCGCGTGGACGAGGCGCGGGTGCAGAGCACCAACACAAGCACCACCGGCCGCACGGTGGATGCGCGTATCGCGTCTATGTTCATTCAACACGTCGGCGCGGAGGTGGACGCGGAGAACAACAACAATAACGGCGAAAGCTCGGGTGCCTCACCAGGCGGGGCCTCGGTGTCCGGCGCGGCAGCAACGCTCTCCCACCCTGGTGGGCAGAACACGGCTCGCAGGACGGCCCGCATTCAGGAGCTGGTGGACTTGCTGGTGATGAACAAGCTGCACGTGCGCTATGTGCAGCCGCAGCCGTCCATCGAGATCGAGTCCGCCTCCAGCATGGTGGAGAGCACCATCAATGTCTCTGCCGGCGTCTTCAACGTCGCCGTGTCGCCGACGATTCTCTTCGACACACGCGAGCTGTTATACCTGCCCTTCTGCTACAAGGTGCTGCGTGTGCCGATCGACCCGGTTCCGGTGCTGAACCTCATGGACGAGACGACGACGCTGGACGGCGACACCGTCTTGGACGACAAGCACGTCCTGCTCACCGCCAGTCGCACCCGCTGCAACTACGTCTTGAACCTGAACAAGCACAAGCTCGTCTTGACGGGTGCTCCGTCGGGTCAGATTGTCCTCTGCGAGGGCTGCGAGCTGACCATCACCAACGGCACCATCTGCATCCCTGGCATGTACACCATCGGCTCCTACGTCAGCTTCGCCCCGTGCACGGCGCTCTTCACGACCGACACGTGCAAGTTTGAGAAGGAGTTCCTGAACGTGGCCAACGCGGCCTTCTTTGACTCCATCATGGCCCGCCCGTCCTTTGCGCCGCAGCAGGGGCAGCGTCGCGGGAATGGGAACGGCGATGGCAGCGGCAGCAACTACAGCGCGCAGTCGCCGCTGGACACCGCCCGCAGCTCCGACGCCTCCGCCCCGTCGCCGAGCTCCTCCATTGACGCTCTCGGCGCCACCGTGGCGCCGCGCAGTGCACCGCCGCAACTGCCACCGTCGAGTGAAAATGGCGTCATCGACCTGCGGGATCGCACGGTGCGAGTGATGGCCAACTTCTACTGCGACAACATGCAGCTGCAGATGCTGTCGGAGGAGGTGGTAGACCTCTCCGTCTCCCTGCACATGCAGACCCACATGAAGTTCGTGCAGGACTGGGAGAATGAGCAGCCGGCGCGGCGTACGGTGTCGGTGCAGCTGACCAGCGTCCGCTCCGGCGAGGACGAAGAGCACGTCTTGCTGCCCACCGACATGGTCATGAACGTGAGTGGCGTGGATAACGTGAGCGTGTCTCTCATTGTGGACTCGATGGAGTTCTGCACCCGCACCACGCTGCTGCGCTCGCTGGTGGAGCTGGGCAAGGATTTCGGCGCCGCCTTCATCGAGGAGACGACGGTGACGCGCGTGAAGCCGCGCATTGAGTACGAGACGCAGGCCCTCGACGCGCTGTACCCGGTGCTGGAGGCCGGCGAGTGCCAACACTGCGGCCGCGATGTCGCCTACCTTGCCCTGGCGAACGACAAACCTGGCATTCTCTGCTACAAGTGCTGCACGGGATACGACTCCCTCCCCGCCATCGATTTTCGTGTGGAGGTGCCGCTGGTGGACGGGGTGCTCTTCGGGTCCAGCGGGGACATGGCCCACCTGTACATGCGTAACGTCCTCCTCTCCGTTGACCCGTCGATGGAGCTGCAGCTGACGATGCGCATGTCCTTCTACGGCTTCAGCAACGCGGCGGCGGTGTGGGAGCCGGTGGTGGAGCAGTTCGATGCCACCATCACGGGCAGTGTCAGCACGCACGACTACCGAATGCGCATGGACCGCCTCGACTACGTGCTGTCGCCGCAGAACATCCGTCTGCTGTCGGGCATGATCGCTGATTACGGGGCCGCGACGGCGCTGCAGAAGCAGCTGCGTAAGCGCTTCCGTCGGCAGAAGCAGCAGCGCACGCAGCAGGTGGCACCGAACCAAGGCGTGGCGATGTACGTCAACGCCGGCCTGCTGGAGGAGGTGGCGCGGGTGGAGCTGCAGGAGGAGGAGATGACGCTGGCCGCCAACGAAGGCACCGACCAGGACGTCAGCCTCTTCCACCCCATGGGGGCAGCGACGACCTCACCCACCTACCCACCGCTGAACGACATCAGCGCGGCCGCGCTGGCAAACACGTCCATCTTCGACATCCTGAACTCCACAAACCGGCGCCTGCTGGCGGGGGCGATGGGGCTTGGGGGCGGGGATCAGGACGGTGATGCCTCGCCGGTCGCGGAGCCGCCGAAGCGAGGGTACGCCCACGTATACGTGACGAACCACTGCAACGTGCCGCTGCTGGTGGAGGGGCGCCGGGTCACCCCACGCGGTGGCACGCTGCGCTTCATCGCGAAGGGCTCGACGGTAAAACTGAACCGCGTGGTGCGGGCCGAGGACGAAGGGCAGGAGGAGCACGAGGAAGACTACGCCACAAGCATCTCCAACCCGCCCTTGTACGTGCAGACGAAGGATATGGTGCTGGAGACGAAGGTGCTGCTGAACCAGGAGGACGGCTCCCGCTATCTGCGCCGCACCATCACCATGACGGTGTACCCGCTGCACGTGTCCCGCACGATCATCTGCCTCGAGAACCGCCTGCACACCGCCCTCGCCTCCACCGGCAACTACCCGCCCGTGAAGCCGGGCGAGCGCTTCTACCTGGCCCCGAAGACGGACCTGAACTCCGCCATCCCAATCCAGCCGGTGCAGTCGGCGGACCGGGTCGAGTACGAGGTCGGCAAGGTTGTGGGAGAAGCCATCGACGACAGCACGGACCCGACGCTGTCGAGCACGGCGAAGATGCCGAACATCCACGACGTGCTGTGCGGCGCGCCGATGGTGCTCATGTGCAAGGCAAAGGGCTACGCCGACAAGTTCATGACCGTGAAGATGTACGTGCGGCAGGAGGAGATGCGCGGCGGGCTGCCCACCTTCGTCATCACCGTGGAGCCGCGCTTCCGTCTGCGCAACAAGCTGCCGTACCGTCTCATCGTGAACGTCCTGCCGGACCCGAACGGCGACTTGGCGCGCGGCCGCACCCCGGCGCGTCCGGTGCAGCCGCTTGCCAGCACCGTGCTGGACGTGCGGCAGGGCGCTGACCTCTTCCTCAACACCTTCAAGATGGACCAGGTGGCGTTTCTGTTGGAGGTGCGACAGCGCAGGCCGCCGCAGGTGGGCGCGGCCAGCGGCAGCGGACCAAACAAGGACAAGGGTGGTAACAACAACAACAACAACAACACAATGGCAGGGTCGATGTCGCTGGCGGGCACGCTGCGTGGCAGAGCCACCGAGGACGAGGAGGTCTTCTCCACGCTGGTGCCGACCGCCATCAGCGAAGACAACCCGTACATCTCCCTCCGCTCCCAGTACCGCCGCGAGCTGCTGATTCGCGCCACGCACGTCCCGGGCAAAGGCTCCGTTGTCTTCTCAACGCCGTTTGTCCTGCTCAACCACTCGCCGCTGTCGCTGACGCTGCGGGAGTGCACAGCGGAGGGGGCGAACAAGCTCTACGACGCCGAGCCGAACTACAGCGTGCTGCACCCGGAGATGAACGCCAGCGTGGCGGCCGCGCCGATGGCGATCAAGGACAGCGAGGACTTCTTCGTCAACATCTACCACGAGCAGTACCGCGGCACGTGCGTCCCGCTGCACGCCCAGCAGCGCGGCGTGGTAATCCTGCAGGACTGCACCACGGGGAAATCGGCCAAGACGAAGGCCACCTCCTCGTCGTGCGGCAGCGCGTCGAAGAAGAAGACGGACGGCAAAGGTGGTGCCTCGTCCGCCGCTGCGGCCCGCGTCGGCCCCACCGTTATTCACCTTGCCTACTCCTCACAGGTCGACCCGTCCGGCTCGCTGCTGGTCACCATCGCACCGCGCTGGGTCGTGGTGAACCGCAGCCACCTCCCCATGTACGTCGCCCCGTCTACCTACAACGGCATCACCGCGAAGGAGGCGCGGGCGGCGGCGACGGCGGCCATGGTGGCCTCGCAGCAGAAGCACAAGGACGACGCGAAGGGCGGCGACGCGAAGGCGGACGGCGCGCACGCCGACATCAGCCCCCCCGCCTCCCCAACGCAGCAGCAGCAGAAGGTTGACGACATGCAGAACGCCTTGCAGGAGATGGTGGCGGAGAACAGCATCGTCTTCCTGTCCGACGCACCCACCCAGGTGACGGCGCTGCCGCCCTACAGCGCGACGCCCTTCTACGAGACCCCGTACTGCACCCCCGAGGTGGGCTACAACATCCACATCCTGCAGAGTCCGCTGGCCCCGCTGTACGGCACCCCGGTTGGCATCGAGAGCATCCACAGCGAGCTCGTCGTGGCGTACAAGCCGTCCACCGACGCCCGCGGAAGCGGCAGCAGTGGCAGCCCGTCGGCCCGCGAGAGCAAGGAGACGTCCGCCGACCGCGATCGCTTCTTCGACGTCTCGCTCGTGGTGCGCGACCCGTACACCTACATCGTGCTGGAGCCCCCGGAGCGGGTGCCGTACATCTTGCTGAACCGCACCGCCTACGTGATGGAGGTGCGCGACACGGCGAGCAAGAGCAAAGGGCGGCTGATGGCGCGCGTGCAGCCCGGCTGCGGCACCGACGTCAGCCTCGACGCGACCGTCACAACGCTCATGCAGGTGCGCCTCTTCACCCCGGATGGGACCAGGGTGGTGCACGAGGTGGTCTTCGACGTTGGCCGGCCCATGTCACGGCGGGAGATGAGCGCTGCCGTGTCGGCCCCAGCCGGTGTTCTCTACTCCCTCGGCTACGGCGGCTTCGGCCAGCAGATCATCGACATCTCCCCTGCCAAGGCCACGCTGCAGCCCGCCTACACGAGCGTGGCGGCCCCGCCCATCCCGGTGAATGTGCTGATGAACCTCGGCGTGGCGACGCTGTCGGTGGTGATGCCGAATCGCGACGTCCTCTTCTGCGCCGTGACGGACATCCGGTTCAGCTGGGACCGGCACAAGGACCGCGAGGTCATGAAGTTCAGCGTCGAGAACTTCCAGGTGGACAACCAGACGGAGGTGTCGCCGCGGTACGACTCGTGCATCCTGTCCTTGCGGACCTCGACCAGCTTCGCGGCCGCCTCCGGCTACGTGGAACGGGTGTTGATCCCAGCCAAAGGGCTAATTTGCATTGACGAGGTGCGGCTTGACTTCGTGCCGCTGGCGCTGCGCGTGTCGGACACGTTGTTGGTCGCCTGTGCTGGCTTCGTGCAGGCGGTGCGCAGCGGCGACGACGCGCCGGATGAAAACGTGAACAACCAGAGCCTGCTCGGGGCCAGCACGAGCACCGTGGAGATGCAGGAGGCCGCCGCGGCGCCGCACGAGCGCTGCCCGTCCGCCTCGAAGCTCTACTCCGATGCCCCGGTGCAGATTGACATCTGGGCCTCGAAGCTGACCCTCGAGCGCTTCATTATCAACCCCATCATCGTGCGCGTCTGGCTGACCCGCGACATTGAGGAGCACGACTTCTTCCGCGAGAACATCCGCTCGAAGGATGCGGCGCTGCTGTCGATGTTGGTGCCCTCCTGCGAGGACGTCACCATCGCCGCGCCGGGCATCGTCACGGCGAAGCAGACCAGCCGGCTCGGCGTGTTCGCGGAGTGGGTGATGAAGACTTACCAGGACGGCTTGCTGGCTCAGCTGAAGGGTCTGCTGCTGCAGTACGCGTCTTCGCTGCCGATGATCGGTGCCCCGCTGAAGCTCGCCTCGGGCTTCGGCAACGGCGCCGTGCGCCTCTTCCGCGACCCCATCGACGGCCTCTCCACATCGCCGTCCGCGTTCGCCCAGGGCCTGGCCCGCGGCTCGGCCGGCTTTGCGCAGGAGTTCGCCGGCGGCGGCCTCGGAGCCTTCTCCAACGTCACGGACTCGTGGTCGCGCCTGCTAAGCATGGGCGGTGGCGTCTCGGAGAAGGAGCGGCGAAAGCAGAACACCCTGACTGGCATCGCGAGTGGCTTCATGGGCATCATCCAGCGTCCGATGGAAGGGGCGGCGGAGTCCGGCGCGGCCGGCTTCTTAAAAGGCACGGCGCATGGTTTGGTCGGCGTGGTGGCGAACCCGATGTCGGGGCTTCTCTCCGACGTCTCCCGTGCCACCGGGACGCTGGGCAAGCTTGTGACGGACACCTACATCCCGAAGACACACCGCCTGCGGCCCATCCGTGACTTCCACGCCAACGGCGGTGTTGCCCCGTGGCGCTCCCTCATTTCGGTCTACCAGTACCAGCGCATCAAGACCAGCACCCACGTCTTCTCCGGCGAGCAGCTGCTCTCGAGCGTGGATGGACCGGAGTGGTACCCGTCGCAGCGCGAGGGGGCAACCTACGGCCGCAACAAGATACCCGTCCCAGCCGAGCGGTGGACGCTGGACCGCTACCACACGAACTTCGAGGGCTGGACCTACAGCACCCGTTACTACGGCCTCTACTCGGAGCGGCTGACGAAGGAGGTGCGCGTGCGGCGCATGCGTTGGACCGCCCTCGTGCGGCCGCTGCCGTACTCCCGCGTGGCCTTCTACCTTCGCGTGGCGCCTGGCATGGAGACGCAGCGCCGGCGCACCGCCTCGACGGTCTTCTTCAGCCCCACCGCCTCCCCGCAGGAGACGACGGTGGAGTTCACCACACCTGGGCAGCTGCAGGCCACCACGGTGGAGCAGGCCAAGGCACGCAAGCGGCGTTTCTTCGGCCTGCCGGGCCTGCACCACAGCCGGCACAGCAGCACGAACAGCGGCGGCAGCGGCGGCAGCGGCGGGAGTGGCATCGCCGGCGGCGACAGGGTCTCCGAAGGCGCCAGCAGCCCACGCAAGAAGACGACCCGCGCGGCCAGCGAGTACTTCGCGGAGGAGGAGTACGCGAACCAGCGCAAGACGCTGCACCAACGCATGCGTAACCTCACCGCCACAGGGCGGCACGTCGGCGTGAAGACGGACGCCCTGCGCGGCAACGGCGGCATGCTCGGCGGCGAGGACGACGACGGCGGCGACCTCGTGCTGGGCGGCCGCACGGATGCCAGCATGTACAGCATGGAGGCCGGCAGCCCGCCCGGCAGCGCCGGCGCCGCCTCCTCCGCCTCGCCGGCCGGCAGCCCCACGCGGCCTGGTGCCATCAAACTCTCTCGCAGCACCGCAGACCTGCAGGCGCCTGACGCCCCACGCGACCGGCGCAAGGAGAAGAAGCAGCACCACTCCCGCAGCGCGTCTGAGCTCGACGCCGCATCCGGCTCCAGCACACCCCCGCACGACCGCGAAGGCGGCGGGGCCACCCCGCGCGGCGAGGGCAAGGGCAAGGACAGCGTCAGCAGGCGGGACAAGAAGAAGGCGGAGGCCATGGCTGCCGCCACGCAGACGGCGGGCGGGGAGGCGTCCGGCTCGACGGTGCCGCAGCCGGGCACAACCCGCTTTGCGCGCAGCAACAGCGGCAAGGTGGAGATGCAGGATGCAGCTGCCAGCCTCGCCTCGGTGCCAGGGGCGTCGCCGACCTTCGCCTCCCGCACCTCCGGCACCTCCATGGCCCCCATGCCCACCACCATCGTGGAGATCTACGAGTACGAGAAGAAGGTGGCGCTGATTGGGTGGGGGAAGCGTTACCTGCCGTCGGAGTGCCCGGGCTGGCAGGACGCGCACGGCCACGAGGTGCCGGCTCGGCAGGACATCCGGGCTCCTGCGGGGTGGACGTGGACCACGGACTGGACAATCATCGGCGGGGACAGCAGTGGGTGGACGATGATGAATGAGCAAAAGAATCTGCGTCGGCGCATGTGGCAGCGCCGGTTGGTGAAGCAGCCACCGGGACAGAGTCAGCCGAAGTGAACGGGAAAAGAGTGATAATTATATTTTTTTCCTTTTTAGAGAAGAATATGCATGACTGCTGTCACAGAACCTGTATTTCTCTTTGGCACAACGGTACAGACCTATTCCATTTGATTTTCAACACGATTTTAAATACATATTTAGTGCTGTTCATATTTTTTTCTCTTTCTGTAACTACTTCTTTTTTTTTTCAATGCTCGTATTTCTTTTATTTGTTGTGCCTTTGAAATGCTTTGTTGTTTAGTGTTACTTGTTTCCACATAAATTATACACTTTGATCAATTTTTTTTTTTTAAACCTGTTTTCGCATGCTTACTGTGTTGTTGTGACAAAACGTGAACAAAAATAAAGGCAAAACAAAAAAGACATTTTTAAGTGATGGTGAGGGTGCGCTTGGGATGACTAAATTGTGAGGACAAAAAAGGACAAGGGCTCTGGCGCTACGTTGGTGTTTGACTTGTTGTTTTACATGAAGCTAAACGGGCAGAGAGTGAGCTAGGTATTCGTCTTCGTCCGACAAAGAGCGTTGTCCTCGGTGCTCAAATCAAGCTGCGGTTGTGTTGAGCATATGGGCGCGAACCTCTCAATCGTTGTTTCGTTAGAAAAAGCATCTTGAATAAATATGCGCTCTGTGTAAGTGGATGTTCCTTATGACAAACCTAAAGCTTTTTCATCTTCTCTTTAATTGCCGATTAACAAACAAAAACGTACACACCATGCTCACTGATCACTCTATTGCGGTGCCTTCTTAGCCTCCAAATTGTAAAACAAACAAAAAAGCATATACCCTCATTTCTTTTAAATTCAGCTGCGTTCTCAGTTTCTATAGATTTTAGATTGTCTCTGCTTCTTCATATTCTTTTACTTTTTGCGCGTATATTTTCCCTTAAAATGCCGGCCCCCTCCACTGGTACGCCTGGCCTCTTTGAGCCGAAAAAGCAGGCACCGATGCATCATCGCAAGCCTTCCTCCAGCACCGTAGATAGCAGCAAGCCGACGAGTTCGAAAAAAGGCGCCACAGGGCCAAAGGCGGCTCCCACGCTGCAGAATGTGCGCCCGGCAAGTTGAAGCAATCCAAAAAGGGTCGTGTGCTGACACTCCTTCCAAGAACAACAACAACAGACAACAAAGATTCAAATTTACGATGTTGTATTCAAACCGTTGCACTTCCAAGCCTCTACATGCTCCCTTTTTTTTGGGAGGTTTCTTCAAGAAATAGTCTCGTTTATCTTTTTCCCTTCCATTTTTTGCAGCGTCTGCCGAGCAAAGTACGGCTCTGTAAAAACGCTCTCAAGTTAGCGCACTCCATGTTTTTTTCTTGCTGTGCCTTTATACCCTGTTTCTCACTCGTATTGCTAATTAGCTATCAAAAATGAAAGAAAGCTTTTATAATACACCGATCTAACTGGAAATGGCTCAAGTACTCTCTTGCCATCTCTGCTTCGGTGGCAAATCACGAAGAAAGAAAAGAGAACGAGTGCTTGCTTACCTGAAAAAAGCCTCATGTAATTGCATTTAAAGGACCTGTTACGAAATCGCAACGCTCTTTTCTCTTTTATCGGATCTAACCGCTGTTGTTGTGGCCTTAACAACGATTAAATACGCTTTGTAACGCTTCTTTTTTTATTTATGATGTCACTGTCAATTGCTTTTTCACCCACTCCTTATTCTCTGCATTCTGCAATGCCTTTTTAAAACTGTTTTTGTTATGATTCAGCCGCCTTGCTCGACAACTCCCCCCTTCATATCACTTCATTTAGTATTACAGAAAAGAAAGAAGAGTCGTCGCGATTTATTGCAAAGGCATACAGAATCGACGCTCTTCGTTAAACAGATTACAATATTCAACCGCCAGTATCAGCCTGTAGCATTACGTTAGAGCCTTTTTTAAAAAACCTTCGTTTTATTCACCACGCTTGCTTGATAGCATGCGGTTTCCTTTTTACAACCTAAATACTGCTAAGGTTCACACTTGATTTCAAATCGTATTTCATAGTTTATTGTGTTTTCTTTTGTATCATACCCTGGAGTGCTAAATAAGTGGACGTCTGCATCAAGGAGAAAGTGCGTCTGAATTGAGTGACGTTGTACGTGTCGCCAAACCAAAAAAAATTGTTTCTCTCTACTATTTTTGCTAGCTTACCAAGCTGACACGAAGCCGTGAGTATACTTTTGTGCTCAAATTTTTCTCTTCAATTGCCTTTTGCAGTATAAATTATACTGCTTCTGAAGCTGCGACTGAGTGCGCAGCTGACTTTCATCGTCTTCTTTATCTTTTTTTTTGTGTCTTTCGCTGATTTGTCTGTGCGAACTCTGTTTTTGTTTCACACAATGGGACCTTCAAATTTGTACCCTGAAGAGAAGCAGGCACGGCGTGTGTTCGAGCTCAGCTACCCGGAGCTTGATGAGGAGGTGCGGGAGAATTACGCCTACCTCGTATCAGCGCGGCGCATGACGCTCGATGCCGCAATGAGTGCACTGGACGCCCTTACAAAAGAGCAGAACGTCGGTACCGCCAACAAGGAGAGGCCAAAGACCACCAGTGCCGCCACCCCTGCCACCACCTCCACCCCAAAGCCATCCGTGGCGACCGGGTCAACTGCAAACGGACGTCGCAACGGCCCAACCACGACTCCAACACCGACCACGTCAGACAACAACAACATCAAAGACACCACGAGAAGAGTTGCTGGACCCTCTACTGCCCACATTGCCGCCCCGGCATCGACGGCTGCTGCTACGGGAAGTGGGGCGGGAGCCACGGGTGGCGTGAAGCCGCGGCCCAGCTACCGCCGTGGCCACGCAGAGGAGGTTGCGGTGAAGGTGCCACGTCCTGCAAGCCCCAGCGGCAGCGAAGAGGGCGAGACGAACACGGCGGCGTCGCACCGCGGCAACACCCGCGGTGCCACCACCACCAGTAACAACACGACGAACAACAATAAGGCGAACAACAGTAGTAGAATTGCGCTCAGCTCACGGGCGAAGCCGTCGGTGGAGACGCACACGGCGAGTGTGCCAACCAACGCATCGCCGCGTCACGCTACCCCACCAACGCAGACATCGGCAGGTCCAACGCTGAGCACGACGCCGACGCAGACACGCGTGGGGAAGGCCCTCCCTGCCTCGCCGCCCACGGGCAGCCCTGACGAGCACAGCGGGGCCTACCGCCAGGGACTGTACGAGCGTCGCCGTAACGATACCCGGGTGAGCCGCAGCGACTCCGAGCTGCTCGACCTGCGCGAGTCGGCCCGCTCGTTAGTGCACGGGGATGAAGAGGGTGGGCAGGTGAGTGCGCCGGATGTTCTGACGGCCAAGCCGACGATTGGACGGGAAAACAAGACAGGCGCGACGGCGGCGGGCGCGTCACGGCGCACAGACGCCAAGACGGCGCCAGGGATCAGCCAGTCCAGGAGAGGGAAGGCAGGTGCCTCTGCGGAGCCAGAGATGGACGCACTGGAGGGCTTGAAGAAGTCAGCGTGGACGGAGCCAGAGGAAGACGGGGCGATTGACAACAAGCGAAACTTTGCGGCGAACAAAGGGGACAAGAGCAACAAGCACGACAGCAAGGAGAGCAGTGCCACGGATGTCCACGACGAACCTTTTATGACGGACGTGAAGCTGGTCACGGAGGAGGAGAAAGGCGCCTACGAGGCGAAGATGAAGGACATGATGCACTACTGGTACGGAGATGAGACCTCGATGTACGACTACACGGTGCGGTCGCTGCCAGCAGGGCAAGTCTTCTTCTTCACCACGAGCATGACAGGGGACCGCCAAGTGCGGGATTACTGCCGACTGATGGAAAACCTGCTCCTGCTGAAGCTCATCCCGCACCACACCATCGACATCGCCGACAACGAGTTCTTTCTGCGGCGCATTCGTAAGATGTACACGCACGCCACGCAGAAGCGGGTGATGCCGGAGATGCCGCTTTTATTTGTAGATGACAAGCTGATTGGCGACTACACCACCGTGCAGGAGTTGGAGGACGCCGGGGAGTTGGATGCGACACTGTTAGACGCCGGCTGCTCCGTGCTGCGACCACGTGTGGTGGCGGCGGTGGAGGCCAGACGGATGGGGATGCCAGAGGGAAAGCTCGTGCTGCCGCCCCAGCGCACGGCTTCGAAGGTGTCCGCCAGGACTGACGCCGCTTCCTTGGCAAAGACGAGACGGCCGGCAGTGGAGTCGAATTTACCGACGACTTCAAAAACGCCCACGCCACACCCTCCGCCGCCGCCACCGGCGTCGAAGGAGGCACCGCGCCGCCCGTCAGACCCCGAGCCGGCCAGCTCGCAGGACACCAACAGCAAAAACAGCAACAGCTACGAGGAAAAGAAGAGCTCGGGTAAAGCGCTCCAGAGCACCTCGGCAAATGCGGCCGCAGGGCCGTCTCCGGCATCGTCCGCGACGTGCCGCTTCAGCAACGGCCGTCGCCTCGAGCGCACGGCGGAGCCCGCGGTGGCGGGTGCGGACGGCAGGGGCGCGCACGAAGAGAACCGGTCCAACGGATCGACCGGGCAGAGCGTGAATTGGTCGACACGCTCGAGTAACCGCAACACGCTGGCGCGCAGCGGGGCTGCCGCGGAGGAGGCTGAGAAGCAGTCGACGTCGTCGGCTGTGCCACGGCTGCCGTCTCTCTCCTCGCGTAACCGCGAGAACCGCGAGGCGGAGCTGAACAGCCCGTCCTCTCGCCCCCCGAACTCGCGTCGGTACAGCGCACAATCGCGCAGTACCGCCGCTGCGGCGATGTCGCACATGGCGCTTTGCTAGATCTTTCGTTCTTTTTTTTACCGTTCCGAGATGTTCTTCTCTTTCTTTCTCTCTCTCCATTGTTTTGTCGATCTTGGAAGCTGTCTTGTGGACTAAATCGTACTTCTTTGTTGAATGTAAGACGAGCTCAACATTAGGAAAAACGGAGAGATAACGAGTAGGAAAGATTCAAATGCAGGCGAATTAATTCTCTTCATCAGTCTGTTTTAAACCAATTTTTTTTTTTACTTTCATTCATTCTTTTTCCAAACCTGAATAGAGAACTTTCTCGACCCACAGCAAATAATAATATGTTAGTTCTGTGTTTTCCTATCTCTTTTTAATATAATTTTTGAAGCAATTTGTGAGACAAAAGGAACGACACATATCTACTGATGTCGTGCCAAGTGGATCACAAAAAGCCTTCTTTTCACAGCCGAAGTTCTGCCGCGAAAGGAGTTGAAAATGTTCTCTATTTTTTCACATCCGTTTTCCTTTTTTTTGTACCAGTTTTCTTTTTCTGTATATAGACCTCTCATTTTCTTTGTTTCCCCATCAACTTCGTTACCGCAGCAAAACCTTTTTGTTCAGTAGAGAACACCTGCTTGGCGCTGTGCTTTATATTGATCGTTTTCCGTTTTTTCCTTTTTGCTGTTTGTTGACTGTGCGGTACTGAGGCTGCGGTGTTTTTTTCTCATTTGTTTCACGTCTGTTTTTTTTTTTCGCTTTCTTATCCATTCTTTTTTGTTCGCAAATTAACGAGAAGCTTTACACTTTGACTTACCGGTATGTGTTCTGATGATGGATCAGAGGTACCAGATGCTCAAGACACCCCCAACGCTTCTACACTGCTTTACATTCTATTATTATTATTTTTTATCTTCATCTTCCTTTTCTCTCGTTGTTTTTCTTCCCCCTTGCTTCTTACGCGCCAACTCTCACCCCTCTAAGCTTTTGATTTTGACGCGATTTCTATTCCTGCTGTATTAATGATTTAGACATATCCTTCAATTTGATATGCTACTGTGGTACTGTATACACAATATTTATTGAGTATCCTTTTCCATTTTTTTTTTAAATGTGAACTTGAAATCACTATTAATTGTCACTAATGTGCAACCAAAATAGAATGAGTAAAAATTTAAAAAGGCAAAGCTATGTGTCTAGACAAAGCTATTTTATCCCTAACATCTGTGCATCGCGGATGACAAAAGTACACAACTTTAACAGATTAGTGAAGCATCCTTTGCTGTGCCAACCTCAGCATTCCCTGTTTTGTTTTTCAAGTGACTGTATGAAGACTGCCGGCATTTTCTTTTCGAAACTTTACTGGTCGGTCGTAGGCCAGAAAAGGATGAGCGTTGTTTCTTCTTCATCGTCCGTAGCTCTATCGCATTGATGGGATTCGAGCGAACCTCTCGAACAAATGATGGTCAACCTTTGTGTTTGCAATTGAACTACTTCCTCCTCTCTTCTGTTTTTTTTTTTTTNCTCTGTTTTTCTACGGTGACTGCTTTTATTGCTGACCATTTGCAATTCCACCCGGCCCACGTTTTCTGCGCCGATTATGATCCTCAACACTGCCTTTTTTTTTTTTCACAAACAACTACCCATAAAACAATACGTACACTTGTGATCTCTACAGTTATCTCAACCTATCAGCTCCCTCGCATTTCTATAACTTTGCTGTGTTCCTCTCTTTTCAACTTCGCTCTCGTTTATTCCTCGTACTAATTTTACTCCACTCTCACTTTTTATAAACCCTCACACCATGCCCTCTCAACTCGAGCAGCTGAAGGAGGTCACGATCGTCGTGGCTGACACGGCCGACTTCGGTCTGCTGGCGGAGTTCAAGCCGGAGGATGCGACGACGAACCCGTCCCTCGTCCTTGCCGGCTCGCAGCTGCCGCAGTACCACCACCTCATGACCGAGGCCATCGAGTTCGCCAAGGCGAACGTGAGCAACTACGCGAAGTTCTACAACAGCGAGAAGACGGAGGAGAACGTGCTGGCGCTGGCGCTGGATAAGCTGACGGTCAGCTTTGGCCTTGAGATTCTGAAGGTGGTGCCGGGCCGCGTGAGCACGGAGGTGGACGCCAAGCTGTCCTTCGACAAGGAGAAGATGATCCAGAAGGCGCACCTGCTGATCCAGCTGTACGAGGAGTCGGGCATCAAGCGCGATCGCATCTACATCAAGCTGGCCTCCACCTGGGAGGGCATCCAGGCCGCGCGCGAGCTGGAGAAGGAGAACATCTGCTGCAACCTCACCCTCCTCTTCTCCTTCGCCCAGGCCGTGGCGTGCGCACAGGCCAACGTCTCGCTCATCTCCCCCTTCGTCGGTCGCATCCTCGACTGGTACAAGAAGGCCGAGCCCGCCAAGGCCGACAGCTTCGTCGGCGCCGCGGACCCGGGTGTGATCAGCGTGACCAAGATCTACAACTACTACAAGCAGCACGGCTACAAGACCATCGTGATGGGCGCGTCCTTCCGTAACACGAGCGAGATCACTGAGCTGGCGGGCTGCGACAAGCTGACCATCTCGCCCGGCCTGCTCAGCGAGCTGGCTAAGGCGGACGGCACGCTGACCCGCAAGCTCGACCCCGCCCACCTCACGGAGAAGTCGGAGAAGCTGCCGGAGCTGTCGCAGGCGGACTTCCTCTTCATGCACAACGAGGAGGCGATGGCGGTGGAGAAGCTGGCGGAGGGCATTCGCAACTTCCACAAGGACACGAAGAAGCTGGAGGCGGCCATTAAGGAGAAGCTGTAAGGCAAACGTGCATTCGCACGTTGAGGAAATCATGAAGAGGCAAGCATAGCAAGCACCACACAATTCGGCCTATTTTTTTTTTCTAAGTTTTAGCAGAAGGGCTTGCGCTCAAATGAGTTTATTGTGCTCCCTCTTCTTGATTCTTCACGTGGCACGTTGGGGTCTGCGATTTATCATCTCGTTTGCTTTTTTGTCTCGCTGTCATCACTTTCCTCCCAAAATGTTATGTGAGATGTGTGTAGTTTTTTCTTCTTTAGGCTTTTTTTTTCTGTCAGAGAAGAAAAACTCTTTTTTTTTACTTGGTTTCTTAGTTTTGGTTGCTCAAGGCCGCCAGCACACGTTTGCTTGGCACCTGTGAGCCATCGCTGCACATATACACGCACGCATCCCCATCAGCCACGTACACGCCCACACGCTTTTTCTCACTCACCTTTATATACCGTAATACCTTTTTTTTTTTTTACTATTCAGCACTTATTTCTGTGTTTTCGTTTGGAACAAACTATCCGTTCGCAACAACAAGTATTCATTCTAGCTGCCAAAGGACGTGAACGGGCAATAACTCATTTTTGGTGAAGACTCAGTGATGTGTTTAACATTGCGTAGCTTGACCTTCTTTTGTGTTGTTCTCCTTTACACACCGTTGCAGCAATGAAAGAAAATAGCAGCGCACACAGAAATTCTGAAGCTCTTCTACTTTT
The DNA here is from genome assembly GCA_002216565.1 of Crithidia mellificae. NCBI lineage: Eukaryota > Euglenozoa > Kinetoplastea > Trypanosomatida > Trypanosomatidae > Crithidia > Crithidia mellificae. The sequence goes on along the minus strand of MDUD01001713.1, from coordinate 46,964 downwards.
TCTGAGTCAAAGAAAAACGAAAAATGAGGAAAACGTCATGTTTTGATGCTTCAGCGTGTCAGTTTCATTTTTCTCTTTTCCTTTTGTGCTTTTGCTGTGCTTCCTTGTTAGAGCGGAGGATCCTGGTTCTACAAAAAGAAAAAAAACGAGTGTAAAGTAACGCCTATTTCTCGTTGCTGTGATCTCTCCGCCAGTTTTTTTTTTTTAAAGAGCGGGAAAGATTTACTCCGGATTAAAAGACTAAAACTTGCGATCAGACCGGCGACACCGTATGCAAACATCAAAAGCAGCTCTTTCTTCATAGCCCCTTTTTTCTAACCCTACAAAAGAGATTTAAAGTTGTCTGTTTTGTTCAATGTTGCATGCAACTGAAATAACACGATTGTCGTGACGACGGAAATGAGACGAAATAAATAAATTCTTGAGGCTCTAGGTAATGCTTTTTCTTGCATTAAAGGGCAGATGGTCAAACGGCTACGGGATCGAAGCATCATTATGTTTGCTTCCACAGAACCCCTTTCTATACTTGTATGAGGCAAAGCGGGGGCAAACATTAGTACGTAATGAATTTTTTTTAAAAGCTTTGAGCACTTTCGAAGTTTGTAGTTGGAAAATGGAATATCGGATGCTTAACTGCTGACCTGCTCAAATGAGTATTCAAATTGTTGAAGATGTTTCAGATAGCCAGAGGGTCACAGAGTCGCTGCTAGACTCACACATTTATTATACGCTCTTCTTCTCACCTTTACCCACGTTTTCTTGATTTGTCATTTCACGAATACAGGTACATCATATCAAGTTTCTTTTGTCCATAATTGTTACTACTTTTGCACGAACACGCACCCTCGCTGCCGGTCACTCATGTTTGCAAATCACTGGATCGTGGCGGACATGGATGGCACCCTTACGCCGACCCCGTCCCGTGCTCACGGCAAGTACCTCTCGCTGTCCTACTGCATGTCCACCGGCCTCGGCTATGGCGCGCGCTACCGCAGCTGCCTGCCGTGGCTTCGTCTCTTCATCGAAGGTGGCGGCAGCCTCTGTGTTGTGTCTACCGCTGGGAAGCGGATGTGGATGCAGCTGTACGAAGATCTCGCCCCATCCGTCTTCGGTCTAACAGCTACGGCGGACACGGGAGATGCGCATCTTCTTTCAGCAAATACGAAAACGGCAACCTCCACCTCAGGAGTGGGCTTCGCTGCGCGGTGCGAAAGGTTGAAGAAGGCAGAGACGCCTGGCACGCTGTACATGTGCGGCTTCACCGGAGCGGCCCTCTTTCGCACCCGGCCGTGCCCCGTGGTGTGGGCAGACATGGACCGCTTCCACCCTGGCTGGCGGCGCCCCGCAGCTGCCGACAAGCACCACACGCTTAGCAGCAGCAATGTTATCAAGGACGATGACCATTCAAGTACAAGGGTGCCGACGGATGTGGTGGTTCCACCCCCGTCTGTGGGTATAGAGGAGTGGGCTGCTTACCGGCAACAAGCGGTGGAATGCGCAGCGTGTACGCAGGGCAGCGCAGCACCGGCCCCTGTGCACGGTGCAGACCTTTCTCTCTCGTCATCTACAACACTGGATGCGGCCACCTACACATTGGCTGTGGAGGAGGGCCGGCGTGCGATCATTCGCTTCTTCGAACACGCTTCCTACGTGTCAGGGCATGATGTGAACGCTGCTGCAGCCTTCTTCGCCGCCTGTCTCAGTACCAAGTACCACGCAGTGTACACGGAGATCTTACGGCAGCTGCTGGCGGAGGCGCGGCCCGCGTTGCGCACTGCGGCAACCACACAGGAGGCTGCTCGTAGCACCGATACCGATACCACCACCACCACGGTGCCGCACCTGTGCTTTGCCAACTCAAAAGTCCTCAGCCCCGAGGCGCTGGCCACCTACGGTCTCTTTCTGAGAGAGACGAATGATGCACTTGTGGATGCGCAGCAGGTGCCGCGTGCTGATGGCACCATTGCCGCAGGGGCACCCGTAGCCCAAGTGACGGTGATGGGCATCCCCATGCGCTACTTTGATGTTATCTTTCCCTCACCACCACCGTCTGCCACCTCGACTAGTACGAGAGATGGCCGCGGTGCGTCCCCTGCCACGTCGACATTTGGTCCTTCGGTGAAGTGGCAGTGCTGTGCGGCGTGCGCGGCGGCAGGGGCGGGGGCGAAGGCTCGAATGGAGGCAGCCGGGATTGAGGTGAAGCCGCAGCCCAACAGCGTCTGCCTCCACCGTCGCGGCGTCGACAAAGGGATGTGTGTGCGGTGGCTGATGACACAAGGGGCAGAAGCGGAAGGTTCCGCAGCACAGAACAGCAACAAGAATGACAGCAATGACTGTGGTGACGACAGGAGCAAGGCTGCCATTTCATTCGACTTGACACGAGCCTTGGCCTTCGGCGACGTGCCCGAGTCGGTCGATCGCCCGCTGACGGCGTACCCGCCCATGCAGTTCATCTCGCTCTCTCCAAAGGACGGGGCGGCGGAGAAGCTGGCGGCGATGCACGCGGGTGCAGACAGGGCGAAAGCTGCATCGTACATGTACCACGTGGGTGGAGAGGAGGAGGGCACGGCGTTGTTTTTGCAGGAGCTTTTGACGAGCTGCTTGACAGATGGCGCAGAACAACACGTCGAAAGCAGCACAGCCGGTGTGCAGACGTTGTTCACGCCGGAGCGGGTGGCGGCGTGTGCGGAGCGCGCTCATGCCGCTGTGAAAGCGCTTCAAGAGGAGCGACTCAGCGCGGAGGCAAAAACTGAGCCTTCTCGGTCAACACTCTGAAGAGAAGATTAGTGCGAAGCTGGTCGCTAGAAACACTGTCATCTCACGGTGAGGCTTATACAGATACTCCATTCCTTTCCTTGATTGTTATATGCCACAATCAAGCCTTCTCTTTATACACATTTACTTGCTTGCCAACCTAAAACTTCTTCGCACTTAAAAGCTGCTTATTTCAATAAAACGAACCTTTTTTGAAAAACTCGCCTAGCCAACATGTACCTGTGTGGTAACTGTATATTAAGTTTTTTAATGAAAAGGATATTGTCGTGACAGCACTCTGTCTCCGTCAAAAACAGTAACTACTTTTCTCACTATTTAAATCACTTTTTCTCTTTGTTCCCTCTCTCCTTTGCACTTTTTGTGGTTTACCGTTAGCACTTTTATTCTTCTCAGAGGTTTAACACCTCTGTGATTCCGCTGAATGTCTCAACGCGCGCAATTTAGTCTAATTTCCGCGCTATCCGCAGCGAACATGCATCCTCGCGCTTTGCCACTCTGCTGTGCAAGCAGCACGTCGTTTTTGCTTTGTAGCGGCGTTAGGCGTCTCCATCACGCCCACATCGTCTTGGTGACCACCGCGCAGGTGTGCAGCCACCGTGCATGCACCACGGCCACGTCATCGGCAGCCACAGCAGCCACATCCGGCTTTGCCAAACCTCGACCGGCAACAACATCCACATTGGCTCGCACAAGTTCCAAGTTTAAGACCTCGGCCTCGTCTGGGATGGCGTCACCACCGCCGCCGCCGCTTTCGATTCTCTCGTGGGCCGTGGACGGCTCTGGGCACACACACCACCACTGCACCCGCCGACTGACCATGGCGCAGCGCATCCCGCTGTTGTGCGCAACGATTCGCCAAGCAGCCCCGGACGTGGTGGCGCTGCAGGACTCCACCGCGGAGCTGGCGGCGGCCCTGACGAAGACGTGCGAGGAGGGAGGAGAAGAGACAGGCGCATTGAAGGTGTACTGTCTGGAGTTGGCAAAGGAACTGCGGCAACCGCCGCCGCCGCAGTCTCAGCACAGCAGTAGTGCCGCTGATGAGCGCTTGCCGGCAGGAAAAGCTACAGTCGACGAAACGGAGAAATCAGCTGCAGATGCGAAGCCTAACGCGGAAGAGGCATCGGCAGGGTCGAAGACACCAGCTTGCTCCTACCGCCTGGTAGGCGCCGCACACAACGGTCGTTGCGGTGAGGTGCAGCTCTTTGTCAAATCCGATAGTGCCTGGGAAGCTTCGTTGCTGCCGGGGATGGGTGCCGGCCTAACAGTGGAGCTGCGCAGCCGTAGTCCCCATTCCGACAGTGGTGCGCAAGCAGCGTTGACTGAGGGAGGTGAGAGCATCCGTGCGGATGCGACAGTGGCTCAGTCGACATCCCCTGCGCAGGTAGCGAAAGACACCGCAGCCGCCTCCCACGTGCACCGTTGCGTGCTCACCGCACTCGATCTCTCGTACCGTGGCAAGAGCCTCGGCACCCACTTGCAAGGCCTTCTGTCCGACGCTGCGGTGAGTGCGGAGGGCAGCCCGTTTACGTTGAAGGCCCCGCAGCCCTCGTCGTCAGCTGCGCACGACACGAGCAGTCATAGCAGCAACAGTGATATGAAGGATGGCGCGCAGCGTGGCGGCAGGGCACCAGGTCAGCTCGACGCTCACCGTGCCGTGGCCTTCGATTGGGTGCACCACCACGTGCGTCCGGATGTGTTGGTCGGCAACGTCTTCATGGGTGCCCGTGAGCGGGTGAGTGGGTTTGACGATGCGTGGGTGCGTGCCGGGTCGCCCGGTGGGCAGGAGCGGACCACCAACACCTGTGCCCGGCACCGCGTAGATCACATGACTAATTACTACTACTTCTGCCCCTCGCCTGGTGTTGCATCGAAGGCGGTGACGGAGAAGCTACTGCTGCGGTTGGAGGAAGAGGAGGACGCAGCAGACGCACAGGCGTTGGCATCCGCAACAAAGACTTCAGCGGAGGTGGCTGAGGAGGGCCAGACAGGCCAAGACGTTTTACTATCTGAAGACACTGCCTCCACCGCTCCAGCAAGGAGTAAAGGTGAAGATGAACACGCATCGTCGCCTGCTGAGGCGCACAAAGGTGTTGCTGTGGCAGCGGATGCGCCTGTTGGCACGCCGATTCCTCTTGACGCCTTCTACGACGACGTTGACGGGCTCTGGCGCGTGCGGCGACCGTCCCTAATGCGCAGTGGTACATCCAAAGTTGACGAAGCAGAGTCCACGAAGGCGTCTGCGGACGATGCATCTTCCACGTCCCTCGCGTTCGCCGACCTCACGACAGGCATGCCAGAGGTGGCGGGGCGCTTTCAGCGGTGCTTCTTTCGCTCATGGGTGCGTCGAGGACCGTCCTCGCGCAGCGGGCACCTCTCGGCACACCCCTTCATTCAACACTACCGTCGCTGCCGCGTGGTGGTGCTTCGCCCGATGACGGAGGTGACGCTGAGTGCGGAGGAGCAAGCCTGGCATACACGCTACATCACCGCCCTCTACAGCAGCCCGGCTGGGCACAAGGCGTCTGCGCGGCGGCGTCGCGGTGGTGGTGGTGGCGGTGCGCCTGGGTTGAATTTGGAAGGCACGCCGGCGGAGGAGGGAGAAGAGTCGATGGAGATGAAGGGGCGGGAGACAGCAGCGGATGCACCGCTGCGCCTCGCACGTGTGCCGACTCAGGTGCGCTGCTCCTTGTCAGACCAGTATCCACTCCTCACAATCCTGAGCTGAGATTTTGGACAAGGAAGACAAAGCTGTTATGCGTTCTCTACACTTGCTTTTTGAAAGCTCCCAACGTTTTTTTTTTTCTTTTGTGTGTAGTTTTTATTGCTGTTATTTCTACCTGTCTGGCGTGCAAATCGAAGGTATGCATCTCTTAATCTTTTTCACAGATAATCATAAAACGAATAATTCTCAAAGAAAAAAAGTAAACAATGCCTTAGAAAACTTGGGCTGCAGGACGTTCTGTGCTGCTTCCTAAAAAAAGCAACCTTGTATACAAAAAAAAATTGAGGCAAGTGCTGTTGCAAGACGCTTGTTTGTCTACCTTTGCTCATTGCGAGTAAAAGAAAAAAAAAACGTTTTGTTTTTCTAATGAGCGTCGAGCTATTTAAAATGTTGTGTTCTTGATGCGACTCAATCCCTTCCCCTTTCTTTTCTTCAACTTTTTCTTATCATCTCCTCTTCATATCCTCTGACTGATCACTTCACAATGACCCAGTTATTCACAATACGTGCATACTAAAGAATCTACCTACACTGCGTAGTTCTCTCTTTTCCATATCCACTTTGCATCGCTTTTCAGCATTGTGCTTTTCTTCTTCTCCTTGTTGTCTTCGTTGCGTGCGCTTGCTGGTTTTATTTGCAAGCTGAAAATCCGGTGCTTTTTTTTGTTTGTTTCTGGACTGTTGTGCAGGCACAGCATACTCGCCCATTACGTGCCTGTTTTGTTGTCATTGTCGTGCCACTGTGTTGAATTGAACACACGGCTGCTGATCAGAAAACTTTTCCTTCTTCTGGATTTATTAGTGGCGCAAACATATTTTCTCTTTTCCATTTTTAAGCTTCTTCAATACATTACCGCATTTGTGTGTGTGCACAATAAAGCGTCGGAAGTGCTTGGTTTAATTGCTTGGCTTTCTTTTTTTGTTTCATTTCTTCAATATTTCACAAAAAAAACAAATTGAACAGAGTGTAGGATTTTCAAGCAAAAATAAACAAGGATCCATCACTTCCAGACTATAACGTGATGCCGCACGTGGACTCAGCGTTCGCCGTCTCAGCAGCGGACGTGCGCCTCCCGCCCGCTGACGCGTGGGCCACAGAGGTGCTGCAGAGCTGCGCACGCGCGCACTACACCCCACAGCAAGAGCTGTTGCACGTCCTTGCCCCCCTGCCCGCTGCGTCCACCGCCACTGAGGACGAACACCACGGTAACCCCCTGAAGAGAGGGAGAAACACGACGGCGTCGAAAACAACGGTGGAGTCGCTCTCCAATGCCCCGCCACCGCCGGTGATCGACGTGGATGCCGAGGAGGACGTGGACGCAACGCCGTGCCCGGCCTCCCCCGACGATCCTCTCTCCACCAACGGCGGGGCCTACCAGCCCTACCTCCCTCGCGTGGTGCGCGCCGCCCCGACCGCGGAGGCGCAGGCTCTTCGCGCCGCGCTCAGCGCCTCTCTTCTCCGCAAGGCCTACCGCCTGCCCACGCCGTGCATGACGACGCACAGCACGAAGGCGGAGCGGCTGCTGAACTGCGCGGCGGCACCAAAGTGCATGTCCGGTCTGCGCACCCTGGCAGGTGACGCCGTGACACGGGAGGACTGCTTGACCGTGGCGATGGGCGAGGGCCCGCACGTGATCGCCATCCCCGCTACAAAACCCGCCGAGAACGCAGGCGTCGCAGCAGCGAAGGGCGGTCGTACTTCTGTCGGCACAAAACACCCCGCAGCACCGCTGACGACTGCGGCGGAGGTGAAGGACGCGATTACGGCGGAGGCGGCCGCCACGACGACGCTCACGACGACGGCGCGCACCGTGAGCGACGACCCCAGCTTCCCGTGCCTCTGGCGAGGGGTGAAGAACTTGATGAACACGTGCTACTTCAGCTCCGTGCTGCAGCTCGTCTTCAGCGTGGCGCGGCTGCGACGGGCCATCCTGGACGACGGCGCCGCCGAACATCCGCTGGGCCGCAACAACGGTGACAACAGCAGTGCGATTGCGGCCCCGACACAGCTAGAGGAGTCGGGGCTGAAGGAACTCTTTGCCCTGATGGCCTTCAGCCGCGAGGGCGCCGGTGCGGACCCGAAGTCGTTCGCCGCGTACCTCTCCCTCGATGTGAAGGTGCAGCAAGACGCGCAGGAGTTTTTCACGCTGCTGCTGGACTGGCTTCGCTGCCACTGCGGCCCGGCTGTGCAGGCCGCCGTCACAAACACCTTCTCCGGCACCCTCCTGTACGACCGCCGCTGCGGCGCGTGCGGCCGCTCGGCAAAGCGGGCCGAGCCGTTTCTGTACCTCTCCCTGCCGGTGCGCGCGACGCTGGAGGATTCGCTGTCTGAGTTCTCAAAGCCCGAGGAGGTGGACGGGTTCATGTGCGAGGGCTGCGGCAAGACGGCTGTCGCCACCTCACGGCAGTACATGCGCACGCTGCCGGATGTGCTGGTGGTGCACTGGAATCGCTTTGAGTTCGATTTGCAGACACTGCAGCGGCACAAGGTGACCACCGCCACTTCGTTTCCGCTGCAGCTGGACATGGCGGGGTACATGCGCCAGTGGCACGAGCACAAGCGCAGCAGTGCCAACACACACGCTGGTGCCCACACCACCACCGCTACTGCCACCGCAGCAGCATCGGCGAAAGAGGAGGTGGAGGAGAATTACTGTTACGAGTTGCGCGGGATCGTGAACCACCACGGTGACACCGCCGTGTCGGGCCACTACACCTACCACGGAAAGGTCTCCTCCGCCGCTGTTGTGAGCAACAGTGCGAGCGGGACCGCGGCGGCGGCGGCAACGGCTCCAGCCAACACGTGGTTGAACTTCAATGACGCCGAGGTGACCCCGCTGAACCGCTATCAAGGCCAGCGCGGGATTTCCGCAGACGCGTACCTGCTCGTGTACCACCGCGTGGCGCCGCCGCCTGCAGCACCCGCCGCTGCTGCGCACGTACCGTCCACGCACGGTGCCGCTGCGACCACGCGTGTGACGCACAGCGCGGACGGACATGCGCCTTCCACCACTTTCACGGGTACTGCGGCCTCTGCCGCTGCTTCGTCTGCGCCTGCTGCAGTCGTCTCTACCAGCGTCGCACCAACCCCATCGGAGCTCCCGCCGTACCTGCGGCAGTACGTCGACCAAGTCAATCAGCGCTGCCTCGACGAGCGACAGGCCTGGTTGGACCAGCGCGCGGCGGTGGCGGAGCTGTTTGACCTGTGGGCCACCACCGCGCAGTCGGTGTTCGACACCCCCGCCCCCTCCGCGTGGACGTCCACCACCGCAGCTGCGGGTGCGCCGGGTGCCGTCGGATCCGCCGCGACGCTCTACGCGCTGCCCACCGCGTGGCTGCAGCAACTGGGCCGTTTTTTCCTGCCGGCCTATGTCGACGTCGCCGCGCTGGGCGGTGGGGCGGAGTCGCAGCTGAAGCGCAACCGCAAAGACACCGCCGGTGATGGCTCCACGGCCAGCCTCGACGGAAACACCAACAACGCTAGCAGCAGCAGCAGCAGCAACATCATCGGTGCGAGCGGCACAACTTCTGGGGCAGGTGACAACGAGGAGAGAAGCGGCGGGGCCTCGGGGTCGGCGGCTGATGGAGCACCGGTGGAGGGCGTGGTGGTGCCACCAATCGGACCACGCCGCCACGGCTACATCCAATCGGTCGAGGACGTGTATCAACTCGTGCGGCAGCACTCCCTCCTGCAGGCTCTGCCGTCGCTGAACTGCTCTCACGGCTACCTCGCACCGTGGGGTCCGTACAAGCTGGTGTCGGCGGGTGCCTTTGCAAAGCTCACCCACTTCCTGCGTGTCTGTGGGGCGCCGCTTCACGTCGCCACGGCGGGCGGTGCAGCGAACACGCTGTCAAGTCCTGTAGCTTCTCCCCAAAATGCAGAGCCCCTCGATGCGCAGAGTAGCTGTGCCTTTGTGGACGCGAACCTATGCCCGCTGTGCGTCGCGGCGATGGCGGCCGCGGTGCGCGGGCTGGCCGTTGCGACGGCGGAAGACGAGTACGCTGAGTTGTCGCTCACGCAGGCGTGGCACGACGCGGAGAAGAGGAAGGAGGCCGAGGAGAGCCAGACGGCTGCGGCGACGGCAGGTGGGGGCGGCCTCGCCGGTGTGTCTGACGCCGCACACAAGGATACCACGTTGAGTTCCACCGGGCACAACGGGGCCAGCGGCAGCAGCAGCCACGCCAACGCAGATGACGAAAGCACCGGGGAGGTTCTGGTGGGTGAGACGGTGGTGGAAGGGTGGGCGTCTTACTACGTGAATCAGCTCGCGTGGGCACGCGTACAGCAGACGGAGGGGTACACCGGGATGGTGGTGATGAAGGAGGCACGGTTGAACCCGCCACGTGCGCCGTCGAGCGTCACACGGGCAAGTCGCGGCGGGGCCACCTCCCCCCCTTCCCCCACCTCACCCCCTTCGTCCGCCACGGCCAACACGTCCACCATCTCCTTCACGCTGTCATCGGGCGAAGACAACAGCAACGGCATTGCCGCGCTGAACGTCGACAAGGGCGACCTCGACCTCTCCGCCCAGCTGCTCTGCCCGCACGGTGCACTGCGGCCCGGCCAGCACGTCGTCACGATTCCCGCAACGCTGCGGAAGTACTGGGTGCGCCGCTTCACGGAGCTGCTGACGATGGCGCACCGAGCAGGTCAGCTGCGCACCGTCGACCCGGCGTGGCGTGTGACGTGCGAGGACATCAGCCACTTCTTGCTTCCCTACATCCCGGCCTCCACGACCAGCACGACTTGTTTAGAGTGCATGCGCAACAGCGTGCAGACCATCACCTCCCGCCACCACCAGCGGCTGCGCAAGATGGAGGAGCGCCGCAAGTTCCCTTCGCTCTGGCTGGCAGGAGCCATGACCTCGCCCGCCGGCATCGCCCAGCTGCTCCTGGCGACGGGGGCCGAGAACGAGGAGCAGCTGCTGGCCGCGCAGCACCCCAACCGGCTGTTCTTCAAACACAGCGCCGAGCGCGAGTACCGCGAGTACGCCAAGAAGTGGACGGAGGCCCAGCAGGCTCGCATCGCGCATCAGGAGGCGGAGGTGCTGCGACTGTCGACGGCGCTGGCGAAGAAGAAGGAGCACGACGCGGCGTGGAATGCGCGGGTGACGTCGCGGCGTGGTGGCGGCCGCAGCGGTGGCCGTGGTGGCAGTGCCAAAGGCCCCAATGGTTCTCCTACGCGTGAGACGGAGGCGGATGCTACTGCCGCGGATGCTGCTGCTCCTGCAGCGCTGCCCGATCCGGAGACGCTGGAGGGGCGCTTCTACTATGCCGAGCAAACGCTGGCGCGGCTGCGCACACAGCCGGTGCCGGACTACGACGTGGCCTACGGCTGTGTGCCGACGTGGTGGGTGGCGCGGTGGTACGCGGCGATGCAGGACGATCATCCGCGCGGGCAAGGCAGCGAGCAGGCCTCCGCCACCGCTGTTGATGACGCGGTAGAGGAAGGAGGCGAGGACGGGGCTGCCGGTGCGAAGAAGACGACGAGTCCCACGTCGACGACTGCGGGGGGTCTGCCCCCTATTGCGTACAAGGAGTTTAAGTGCGAGCACGGCGGCTGCCTCCTCGATGTGCCGTGGTTGAACCCGTCCGACGGCTTCTGGCAAGGGGTGCGCGGGAAGCGGGCGGAGGTGCTGTGGAACGGCGTGCGCATCGAACGCGCCTCGACGTCTGCGTCGGCGCCGCCTGGGCAGGAGCTCGGGCCCGGTAAGGAGGAGTACCGCAGTCAGTGCTGGCTGCCACCGCTGGTCATCTTGCCGATGGAGGAGTACCTGGCCCTGCTGTCGCAGTACGGGGCACCGGACATGCTGGAGAAGACGCAGCACAACAACAAGACAGCTGCTGCGGCAGCAGGTGTCACAGACGTGGATGCCGAGGAGGCCACGCCGGCACCAGTAAGCACTGCGAGCGGTGTCGCTGCTGCAGACGGTAGCAGCAGCATCAGCAGTAGCAACAACACGAAAGCAGACGCGAGCAAGACGGCGCCCGTGGCCGCAGCGGACGCGGAGGGTGATGCGGTGACGTCTGCGCAGAGTGCACTGTCACCGGTGCCAGGCACGGTTATTCAAATCGTCACGCACAACGGCGTGCGTCAATTGCAGCCTGCCCCGTGCGCGGAGTGCTGCACCCAGCTGCTAGCGAAGTTCGAGGTGAACTGCGAGTCCTTCGTGAACGGCTCGCTGAAGCTAAACTTTCACATCAAGAAGAGCCGCAAGAACTTCTACGACGCGTCGAGCGTGCTGACCTCGGCGACAGTGCAGCAGAGCAAAGCAGGGGACGTGTCGGCCACGTCGGGGACTGCAGCGGCGGCAGCGACGGCAGATGTTGCACACGGCAGCCACGCTGGCGTACCTATCACAGTTGGAGACAACGAGGAGGGCAACGAGGGGAGTCTGAACACCGCGCCACCAGCTTTAAACCCGCTCGCAGGCGGCGGCAAGACCCCTTCTCACCACCCCACCGCCTCCATGCCGGATGGGATCCACTTCTACACCACGCTCGCACAGCTCCGCACGTACATCACCGTACACCTCCGCGAGAAGCACGGCTACCTGGTGCAGCCGGAGGACTTGCAGATCATGCGCGGCAAGAATAAACCACTGAAGCTGCGACCGCTCACCCCAAGTCCGCAGGGCCAGCCAACTTTGCCCGCGCCGCAGCCACAGGAGGTGAGCGCGGCACAGCTGGAGGAGGCGACGTTGCAGGATCTCGGCATCCGCGATGGGGACACCCTCACCGTACAGTCGGTCGACGTCATTGCGCAGGTGTGTGCGACGGCGCCGGGCGTGGATGAGGAGTGGGAGGCGATTCCACCGGAGCTGCTGCAGGGTGGTGGCAGTGGCGGCCCTGCCGGTGGTGGTTTCGGCGCGGCCGCAGCTCGCGAGCACACCGCCGCTTTTCGCGAGACACGACTGCAGGGCAGCCACGCACCTACGGGTGGACTGCCGACGCCCAACAGCCACAGTGGTGGTGGAGCAGGACCGCATGCGGCGGCCTCGGCGGCAGAAAGCCTGGCGGTGACAGGGGCCGTAGTCGGGGCGGCCGCGGCACCGGAGGAGCAGGGCGTGGCGTGTGCGGTGTGCACATTCTTGAACGCGCCAGGTATGGTGGTCTGTGAGATGTGTGAGGCGCCACTGCCTGCTCGGTAGGCAATGGCGAAGGGATAGTAAAATGTTCTGAAACAACATCGACAAGGTGCACATTTCAGTGCAGTTTCTCCTTTTTTCCCTTTGACGCTTGTGGTGTGCTGTTTTCATGCAGCATCGCTGTTCTATTCATTAGTGTTGTTTCATGGCGCTATTTTACAAACTATTATTGCTTTGACAAGCTTTTTTTTGAATAAACAATACATAATAAATATGTTTAGACGTTGAGAACCCCGTATGCAGCACGTATTGAATCCAAGCTCCAAGTGCAGTGGGTTTGTTTTGAACTCAGCGGTTAGAGATTAAATTGATTTACAGGTACGAGGGGCGGTGGCTAGCTAGAAAGGCAAAAAGTCGTTATTTTATTTTACCGAGATTGATGCATGCTGAAACAGAAAATGAAAGCTTGATCGTTCCAATTTTTTGTTTATACTTTCCTTTTCTTAACTCAAGTTCTTGAACAGTATTTGGAAGCGACTAAGTACATTTATATATCTTTATTGTTACCCACGTTGATTACGCATCTACATGAACAAGGCATTGATAAACTTGAATGCTTCTCTCTTAAAACTCATATACACTCAAAAAACAATTCTTTATAGATTGTAGTGCTGATTTCCAGTCGCTAAAGCATACCAATGGCAGACATGCAGGCATCTTCTACACCCGAAGAGCTTCACATGTCGGACTTAACGCGACGGTGGCTTCTTTGCTATTACAGGTGCTGTCAAGGCGAAGCAGAGGAAGCGCATGCTACTGTTTTAAGTCGCGTCATACCCGCCATAGAGGCAGCTACCACCTTTACCACCTATAGCACTACTTCGCCTTCTGAAGAACTTCAGCCAGGAGTAAAACTTGATCTATCCGGTTTGTACATGACCCTCGCTGAGTGGTCCGCCGCTCTGCGAAGTTTCGCACAGGCGCTGCCCCTGCAAACGCTAACATTGCGAAACACGAACATGGGCGATGCGGGACTGCGCGCTCTCTCCCGTGAGATGTCCGCGTACGGTGGTTCAACTCCCGTTGACACCGCGAAAGAGACCGCCGATCTCGCACGCCGCACGTCATCCGCCCGCACTTTCCCGCTGACGTCGTTGGATTTGTTTGGGTGCGGCCTCACGGACGCCAGCCCCCTCTCGCTTGTTGTCACGCTCTGCCCTGCCCTGCGCAGCCTCGACCTCGCGAACAACCACCTCGGCAGCTCCCCTACTGGCCTCGCGGTTCTCTGCACGGCGCTGCGGCTGCACGCGTGTGTGGAGTCGGTAAACCTCAGCGACAACGGCATCCGAGGTGTTCGTGGCGGGGCTGTGATGGCCGGACTGGCCGAGCTCATCGTGACTCGATCACTTGATGCGGTGAATGCGAGCACAAACACGTCGGTGCATGATGCGAATGGTAACACTCTCAACAGTCCTGCAGTTAAGGCAGCAGGCATGAGCCCTCTACGTAGCTTAAATCTTTCCCACAATCTACTTGGGTGCTACTACCTCGTGCGTGGGTGTCTTTCCGAGGAGGCGGTGCTGGCGGAGCTCACACGCGGAGAAGTGAGTAGCGGCAACCTGAACATTGGCAGCACGTGCAACGCACACAATTGCAGAAAGCTAGGTGCTTACGCAGAAAAAGACGGTCTGGCGCTATTCCGCGACTGCGTTGATGAGGCTGGCGAGCGAAACCTCACCTCCTGCGGCAATGTCAGTGCCGCTGGAGGGGCTCATGAGACGGTGACTGCCTTCCCCCTGGTGACCGCCCTCTATTTGAACAATTCGCTGCTCCAACTGGACCTGGCTGACAACGGACTGCCTGACACGCTACTGGAGTATGTGGAGGCAAAGCTGCATGTGAATCGCAGGACACATCAAACGATGGTGGCGGTGATGAAAAGTGCATCAGAGGCGCAAAACGTGTTTTCGGGCTCCGTGAAGGAGGTGCTACACAATCACTTACTGCAGGCACTGCAACATGTGCAGGAGAGGGCTGCGCAGAAGGCAAACGCCACCACAGCAAGTGAGGGATCACTTGATGATGAAAGGGAGTTGTCGTGTAATCCAGACACCGCACACTGGACGTCCGAGGAGGTGCAAAAGCTATTAAGAGACGTTCTGCAATCCATTGGTGCGAATCTGTCCACGCTGTAAACTTAGATTTTAGACTGCTATACATTAAAAAAAAAGATTGTAGCGGAGAAATCCACAATAAACCAAAAAAAACATTAAATATGTAGCTCGCAATCATAAGCTTGAGTTTACAAGAAGCTTGAGGCAACTTTTACCAATTTGCCGATGTTTCAATATCAAATCAGAGCAACAAAAACCGATCGATGGGGCACTACTAGGCATTTAGAATTTCTTTCCTTCACGTCTATTTTCTTCACTCAACTCTTTTCTCACTCTTTTCCTTCACTATGAATGCTTTTTTTTCTTATTTTACAGCGTAGTTGACATTCTCCTGAAGGCGATTTTTTCTTGAATGCACAATAGAACTGTACCGCTACACCCATCATTTCAACCATTTAGAGAGTGTTAAACCTCTCATTTTGTTTTAGCACTTCCCCCTTTTTTTATATTTAGATTAGACGTTGCAAGCCTCTTTTGCTTCTCTTTCGGAGTCACACACACACGCACACAGAGGAAGAAGAAGAATACAAAAGAAATAAAACACGTTAGAGCGAGCTTCTCGAGATGCTACCACATGACTTTTCAACCTCGCGACTTGGCGGAGGTCAAAGCAGTTCCTTTGTCACCTCACCACAGTTTTCCTCCTCCTCCGTCACCGCAACTGAATTGCCTGTGCGCTTCCCACCCTCCTCAAGCATTGGCTCATCACCACCATCATTTATTGCTCCAGCGGGTCATTCTTCGTCACCGCATGCGCAGACACGCCACCAGCCACCATTTGAGGACCAACGGCAAGCACAGTTTTTCAACACGCCGCAGCGTAGCCCTTCACACAGCCACGTCTGCACCGTGAACAGTGGTGTGAACAGCAGTGGCTGCAGTGGCGCGCCGCCTCCCTTCGTGTCGCACACCTCCACCGCACCGGACCCATCAATCCTCTCCACGCACTCCGTCACGATGGCTGGCAGCGCTGCGGCTGCCTCGCGCATTGAGGTGCGGGATGTAGCGTCGCTGGTGCGTCAGCTAGCGGAGTCGCGTCACGAGGCACGCTTGCTTCAACAGCGTATGCAGCAGCTGGAGTTGACGGCGGCAACGGAGTCTCTTCATGACACAACGGTCGTTACAAATGCATCGGTGCACAGCGCCGCTGAGGGTCTAAAAGAGAAGGACACCGAAAGATATGTGACGCATGCCGGTGCTACTCCGGTAGAGGAGAGCCAATCTCCAGCGAAGAAGCGAGGTGTTGTTGCGCCGAACGGAGAGAGATGCCAAGACCAGCACGGTGGCGGCTCCAACAGCGCCAAGAGGCATGGCAGCTTGCGAAGGTCTGGCAGATACCCATCGAGCACGCGTCGTCTACCTGCGCCGCACCACGCATCTGATTCTGAGGGCAACAGGGCCGACTTGCTTTCCTCTCACTCTGCGTCCAGGTCCGGATCCTCAAGTTCCTCCTCCACTTCTTCGTCTCTCACGTCTACAAGCGCCTTCTTGTCCACGACCGCGCTCACCTCCCCTGCCGACTCCTCGTCTTCGGTCGAGGCGACGCATGGGGCTGCACACCGTAATGCTTCCGCCTCCTCCACGGACGATGCTCTTCTGTCCGGCTCTGGCTCGGGGCGGCACTGGTCTGCGAAGCGAAAGCACAAGAAGCGCTACCACAAAGAGCGGCCCCGATCTGCGCACGGCGGGAATAACAGCAGCAACAAGCAGTCGACGCACAGGAAAAAATCAAGTGAAGGCGCGCCAAGAACGAATACGTCTCGCACTGCGAGTGCACGAGCTGCTGGCAAGAGACAGCACCGAAGTCAGAGTGATGAGCAGAGGCGATCTCGCGATGCGTCGAGTCCGCATCGCTCCAAGCACCATGACGTTGTAAAAAACAGCACTGCTGCAGCGCAAGCGCGAGCTGCTCGAGATTGTTCCGTAGACAGACACAAGTCGAGGCACCGCTCTCGTCGTCGTCACAGGTCGCTTAGGCACGCAACACAACATGACCGGAAAAACCGCACGGAGCAGCCACTGCAGCCGCACGAAGACTCGACGGCGCTGACCGAAAAGCGCAGGTTGCATCAAGCGGCGAAGGAGCTGAAACACGCGCGCGCGTGGCAGAGGCGCTACTACGATCTCCTGTCCAAGTACACCCACGAGACCGCACGGCGGAGTGCGGAGTTGGCGGACATACACGACCTCATCGAGTACATGAGCTGGGAGCAAGACCGCGCGCGGCTACTGCACCCTCCCCACACGCCCACGCCAGCCATTACGGGGGTGAAGACAAATGCTGACAACGGAGTGAAGGAGCAAGGCACGTCGAATGAATCGCCGTCACAGCAGTCTGCAGCACCGGTGAAGCGGGAGACGCGAGGGACGTCGCTGCAGCGTGCGTTGGCGTCTTCCGACGGCGCATCTGCCCGTGAAGTTGATGCACCGTTGCGTGATGCCAACGCCGCAACAACTGTCGAAAGCGGCAACGCAAAAGAAAAACAGAAAGTTCAACTTTCACCATCAGCCAAGCAGCGAGCTGAACAAGCCGAGACGCTTCTCTTGTCACACGCATCCACAAAAGTTGGCTACACGAATGAACAGTGCAGCAACAGCGCAGGTGAGGATGTTTGCCAATCAGTGCAAAACATCGGGCACAACTCCAAAAGTGCGTCAGACAGTCTACAAGATCGTGTTGCGGAAGGTGAGACGCCGCCACCCTCGAAGAGCAACCCATTCGCCACCACGCCGTCTTCGTCTTTGGAAGCATCCGCCGCGGCGGCAGCGTACGTGGCATCGCTGCGCAGCGAAGCCGAGGCGTGGCGGCAGCGCTGCCTGAACCTCTTGCAGCAACAACAGCTCCCACCCCAGCCGTCTCCTCAGCCACAGCCGCAAGAGCCCACCCTACCGTCGCAACAAGCTTCCTATGTGGAATCTAAGTCGCATGTCTGTGCGTCAGCTGACGTGGATAGTACACTAGTCGAGGAGGACGTTGAAGAAGGTGCTGCTGCTGCTGCTGCGGCACACGCGTTTGCGTCAGTGCCGCCCCCGCTCCCCCCTCGCCCACAGCAGCGCACGGCTCACGCGAGTCGAGATCAGCAGCTTTCTCGGGTAACAGGGCTGGTGACGAGCTTCAGCGATGCGGTGACACCGCGAGCGTGGGAAGAGGCGGAGGATGGAAGGGAGGAGGCGGATGGCCAGCAGACGCGGAGAAAGGAAGAAAAGGCGCGAAAGTCAAAACACTCGGAGGAGGACGCGTACACGTTCAGTGAGACACCTTACTCGACGTTCAGCAGCACGCCACCGACGCTGTCCTCGCTGCCTCCACCTCCCGACCACCAGACGCAGCAGCGCGAATACCACCACCATCTCAGCAACAACGGGAACACACTTGGAGGTAAGATCGCGAAATCCGCGAGCTCATACGTTTTGTGTTCGACTCCTTCTGCACTTAGCAATCCACTCCCGCATCCACCGCAGCCACACCGTGCGTCCAGCTACGCGGCGCCACAGCACCGCTACGCACCTGCGCCTGCACTGCCGGTGCCCGAGCAGGTGTCATCAACACCACAACCTCCACCGAAAGATGCCACGCGAAGACCAGAACACACTTCTTCCGCTGCTGCTTTGCACGCACTTTACTTAGCAACGGAGCAGCGCCACGTGGAGCTGTCGCCGTCCGCGCACTCCCCACCTCGACCCTCCCTCTTCGCCGGTGTACCCGGGTACGAACCGTCCGCGGCGGAGACGTACTTTGCCGATCACCCGGACGCTGATCGCGCCACCGCTGCTGCGGGCTCTGCGGAGTCTCCGTTCATAGCTCCGGCTCACCGTCTTCAAGTTTACAACGTGGATTCCAATCAAGCGGGCGTTGCACAGCGTGGGGTTTCATCCACCCGCGGGCAACACCACACCACACCCTCGCCTCGCAAGGGGGCTCGTGAAGAACGAAGCTGCGATAATGAGACGCCGGCGGACGGCTCGAGGGTGCGAGGAGAGTACGCGTTGCATTCGGCATATGCCCACAGAGATCAGCCTGCAGGCGCGATGGGAGCTTTTGGGTATTCACCCCATCCTCCGCAACACGAGCAGCAGCAGCAGCAGCGGCAACAGTCGCAGGGTTCATCAGCGCAGCCGTACCTTTTTACACCACCACCACCGCTGGCCGCCTCCCGCAGTGCCCTTCAACGTACGCACAACCCACTCCTGCGTTCCCCGTCTCAACAGCCGCCGCCGCCGCAACAACACCATAACACTACCGCAGCAGTTCCTTCGTATCCGTACGCGCCGACGTATTTCCAAACTGCGCCGCCTTCTTCGTATGCGGATGCAGCGGAGCTTGTCGTGGCACGCGAACAGCTGGAACGGGACATCCGCCGGCACGATCAGCTGCTGGCAGCGATAGGAAAGTTGCAGAAGACGGCCTCTGAGCACGCATCACGCTGAGTGTGCACAGTACGCTTATCAGTTTCGACAAAAAAGGCCGTATGTATTTTCCCTCGTTATGCTTGTGTTCTTTTTTTCTTACTGAGGCGAGGGAGAAGGAGGAAGTGAACGCAACTACTGCGTTTCCATTCGAACTGCTATTGGCACGTGTTTTATCTGAAATGCAAAGAAAAAAGAACTATTAGAGTTACAATAGCAGCGATGACGATAACAACACAATCGTTTGCATAAGAAGTAATTCGCTTGTGCGTTTTTAAGTCACAATGCAATCCTTTTGTAAATTGTCTGTAGAGCCTGTCTGAAAAGTATAAATAAGCCGTGAAGGTTGATTGTTTGCAAAAGTTTTTTTTTTTAATTTTCTTTCATGGTGTTCTTCTTCTATTCTCGCTCCTTGTTTCCTTACTCCTACATTCTTGCTCGGAATTAGATGGATACATCTTTTCTTTTTAACGTTCATTCCTCCGTTGAGAATTTAGAGGTTAGCTGCTTCCACATTGCTACTCTCTGCTAGAACTTTTTCTAACAGCTTACCTTTTCCACATTTTGCCAAACGACGCTCGTCTTTTGTCAGCGTCGTTTCATAGAGCCTTTCTTACCTTTGTTGCTTCTTACCTTTACATTTTAGTCTTCCGTTTTGCTTGACGATTTTTCTTCTTTCTTCAGTATTAGACTCTCCTTGTCGTTTGAACATTTCACAAGAACATTCAATGGACGGACTCTCCAAGCAGCTGCGGCTGCTCCACGCTGCACTGCAGCCTCTCAACTTGAGCCCTGCCACGGCAGAAAACAGCGACATTGTGTCGGAGCTGCAGATGACTCTCGCACGGGCCACCGCACTGGCTCAATGGGCCGTCATCACTCAACAAGTTCAGCCTTCCACCCTGGTGTCAAAAAGCATTGACGCAAAGTCAAGCACGCAAGCTCATGGTGCCTCGCTGTTGGAGGGAAAACCAACGGCAGCAGCAGCAGCAGCAGCAGCAGCAAGCACCGCAGCTGCCACACAAGACGCACCACAGGGTATGGATACAAAGAAAAACAAGGAGGACGCATCCGCAAAAGAGTCGCTACGCTCGGTGGCTGCAGCCCTTCAGGTCTCTGTGAAAGACCTGCGAAGGTGGAATCCGCAACTGCCTTCCACCCTCCACGAAGCCGAGACCTTGCCGCCCAACACCTACCTGAAGGTGCGTCCCGCCATCACACCGAACTCCGCTGTCGCCGCCCCCACCACTGCCCCGCCTGCGCTGACGTCGGAGCCGCTTCGGCAGCCGCGTCGATCTTCTCCCTCCCCCTCCTCCTCCTCGCAGCTAAAGTCGCAGCTGGTGGCGACGCAGACAAAGCCACGCCTTGCCGCCCCGTCCGCCGGCTCCACCGCGCGCTCGGCGGGTCGGTCCTCGAGTGGCGCCCGCGCGGAGCGGCCCACCAACTCTCTCACGGCGAGCAACGCAGCTACCAGCAGCAACGGCAGGAGGAGCGGAGGGACCACCACCACCGCCACCTCCGCCGTTCCCGTGGCGCAGACCCGCACCTCCGCGCCAAGCCTGAGCAGCACTTGTAACTCCAACAACAACAATAATACTAATTACATGAGCAGCACGACACTTCCGTCATCTGCTGCAGGAGGCGTGAATGTCAGTGTCTCCGTCAACAGCAACTTGAGCGGCAGCGTGGGTCGACTTAGTCAGTGGGCGGGCGAGAGCGCGCGAGGGGCGAGTCACAGCCCGCAGGTGCCGGAGCCGTCGATGCCGGGCAGCTACCCGTCCGCCGAGCCTCCCACCTGTGCCCCGGCTCCGGTGATGCTGGGGATGGTGGAGCTCCTGCCACCCACCTCGCACGACGGCGCAGACGAGCATCCATCGGGTGAGTTTTACCTACCAGGGGAAGAGCCTTCGCCGAGTCCGGAGCGGCAGGAGGCGCCGGTGGCTCACGCTGCCGTTCACAAGACTCCCCTGAAGACGCAGGAGGAAGTGAAGGGAGCACACACGTCACCACCGCAGCAGGAGGAGGTCGAGAGCGAGAAGGCGAAAGCGTCACTGCGCAACGAGAAGGACGCATCGCCCTCGCCACCGCAGCCGCCACCGACGTTGCCGGAGTTGACGACATCGCCGTCTCCGGTCTCTGCTGCCGTGTCCACGACCACCGTTACGAGCAACAACACCTCCCATGAACCACCGGGTTTATCTAAACAATTACAACAACAGCAGCAGCAACAGCAACAGCAGCAGCAGCAGCCACCGCCGCCCTTGCAGGATCTTGTTAACAGCGGTGCCCGCTCTCCCCGCCGTGCCTCCATGGGAGCCAGCAGCTCCGGCACGAGCATTCGCGAAATTCGCACCCGCGGCCACTCGCAGTCGCTCTCCAGCAGCCCCGTTGCTCAGTCGGGCGAGCGCTACTCGATGGCCAGCACCCCACGGCGCAATGGAGTGTTGACGGCTGCTGCTGGTGCTGCCGGTGGTGGGAATGCCACGTCCACCACCTCACCATCGAAGTCCGCCGCTGCGTCACTGCACGACATTCCGGCGATGGAGATCGCCACGGAGGCCACCGCAGCGTTAGCGGAAGCAGAGGGCGTGGGGGCGGCAGGGGCGGAGAATAATTTAAGCAACAACAACAACAACAGCACCAAGGACGACAGAGCGAATGCATCGAGTGGCGCGTCTGCCGCACTGAAAGCGAAAGCGACGCGCACACGGATGGCCCCTGAGGCACTCGTGGATGCCGCGGACAGCAGCAGCGGCGCGGGGACGGCCTCAAGAGAGAAGCCAGAGGATGACGCACCGCTGAAGGTGACCGGTCGCGACGCGAGCGTGTCGCTGTCCGCGCTCTCCGCCGCGACGTCAAACGGCGACGACACGACGGACGAGAAGAACGCGAAAAGCCGCCACGACAGCAGTTCCAGCGGTGACAGTGAGAAGCAGGCGGCGTTGGGAGGCGGAGCAGCTGCCTCGGTGAACGCCGCTGCCGCACCAGGTGGCCGCACCGCACCACCGCAGCACGTCACCGCCCCCCTCTTCGTGACCTCTCCCTCGCTGGAGGCCCCGTCCTCGGCCTCCTCGCCCTCGCCGCCTCGACGGGCCGGCCCACAGGTCGACCGCGAAGCGTCCTCGCAGCCCTCCTCCGCCAATCGCACCACCACCATCCCTTCGCTCGCGGCCTCGGCCAGGGCGGCTGCCGCCGCCGCAGCGAAAGCAAATGCAGCGAAAGCAGCCGCATCGACAGAGATGGAAAAGGCGGACGCGGCGGAGAGGGCGGCGGCTTCATCTTCTTCGCTGGATTTCTCCACCCCAATTCAGCAGCAACGCCACCGGCAGCGACCACCACCACCACCACCACCGGCGGCAGCGTCGTCCGTGTCCGTGCCGAGGTCGCAGGGCAGCTCCGCGACGAAAGATCTCACGGCCGCGGTGAACGCAGCTGCGGCAGGGGCAACCGGTATGCCGGGCGAGGCACGTCACCACAAGTCTACGGCGCGTGCTGCCGAGGAAGCTTCGTGCAGTCCCGTCAGCCCGTCGTCCTACACCTCCTCTTCGTCTTGTGGTAACGGAGCTGACAAGGAGGCGGAGGCCGAAGAAGGCGGTGAAGACTCGATGATGAGCAGCGATGAAGAGGATTGGACGGACCCCGATGTGGAGGACACGCCGTCCACGCGCATCCCCGCGATGCTCGGCCGCCACATCTGCAGCCCGCCTCCGACCCTCAGCCGCACTCGCCGACTGAACGCCGCAGCGCCTCACGCACCCGCAGCTGTCATGAGTAACACTGATCGTAGCAGTGGCGCTGCAAAGACGACAGGACTAAACAGGGCAGCGGTGCAGGAACCGGCGGCCAGTGCGGGTCACGCGTCGTCGACCTCCTCGGTGCCGCCGTCCCACTCCCCGTCGCCAAAGCACGCGGTGGACGCCGCGACGGTGTCGTCATCACGGCAGAGCAGCAAGAGCCCCGGCAGCCCCGGCGGCACAGAAGCGGAGGAAAAGCGGAAGGAAGGGGCACAGGCAACGGCGGCGTCTCGTTCAGCGGCACGTGCGTCGTCATCAGCACAGGAGGAGCATCCGCACACGCCTCCAGCGGAACGCGCAAACGGCGAGGGAGCTGCTGGTGCGACGGAGGAGGGCGACGACAGCTACGAGGTGATGGCGTCACCTTCTCCTCTTTCGCCGAAGCCGATCCCTCCCCCCGCCTCTGCGGAAGGGCTGCAGCTGCAAGAGAGCAAGGAGCGAGCCGAAGAAGAAGACAAAGACGAAGGAGAGGAGGGAGAAGCTTTTCAACACGATCAACATAGGGATATGCAGCGCGGCAGCCACAACGGTGACGACGGTGATGGCGACATGCTGTATGGGGAGGAGCACCGGTATAGTGAGGGAATGGTGCAAAGTGAGGAACCGACCACCTCGCAGCACGCGGACGGCGAGGACGAGTACGACACACTGGAGGGAATCGCCTCCGCGTACAAGCTAACAGTGTCCGTCATCATCGAATGGAACCCGTACCTGAAGAAGTACCGCCCGAGTGAGCCGCTGCCGCCGGACCTGCCGATTGTGCTGCCCATGTCCGACAACGATGAAGACGAAGAGCAGATCGATTTCGACGGTGGTGTCGCGGGTGAGGGAGGAGACAACGAAAACAGCGACGACGGGGCGAGGCGTGGCCCACCGGAGGAAGTGGATGGCGTGCTGCGGGACGATGCCGACTATTGCGACTACGTGGACGAGGAGGATGAGCTGTACGATGACAACAGCGGGCGTCAGCTGCGCTACAGCGGCACCCCGCTGGACACGTCCCCGTCATTGACCACGGAAGAGTCGCCTGCGCCGATTCCACCGAGCCGCTACACCCGCGAATGAAAGCTTTGTTAGCTTGAAAAACTTCCCCTTCTTTCTTTTAATTCTCAAAGTGGTGGCGTCTCTCGTCGTGGGCGATGCTACTGATACGATGTTTAACTTTAGACCTTTTTTTCTTACCCTCTTGTTTCATAAACCTTTGTACATCTTTGCCTTTTCCTCTGTTTTACTAATCTTGCTTACAATAGATCTCTACACCGCTGGTTAAACCCAAGCGTCCTCAACAAAAGACAAATGGAATAAAGGTTGCATAGGGTGAAAAGTTGCTTAAAGCATTTCAATATACTCAACTCAATTGATGATGGTTTTAGGAAGAGGAGTATCGCGCGTGTGAGCTCTCAGAAAAAAAGAAGAAACAAAAGATTTAATAAAAGTTTTCCCCTTGGCTATTTTAGTTTTAAGTGTTGTCGGTGCGCAGCTGCAGCAGTAGAAGCTACAGACGACAACTGCTTTTCAAGCAAAGATGTGCTTTCAATGCTTAAAAGAAACTCTGCAATGTAGCTCGCGCAAATAGACAATAGCGAAACAATTTATGTGTTTCAATACAATGTTCATTTCCTTGTTGCCAAGCTCGTGCTTCGTGCTCACTTCGTCATCTTCTTCCATCTTTACTGCATCGAACAACAACAACTTTAAAACTAATGGCGACGTAACGCCTTACAGCCCTGAACCCCTCTTCGTCTCTCTGCTCTTTGGTCTTTCCGAAGAATCCGCACAGACCCATTCACATCCATCTCCCTGCCGTCAAAGAGTTTTTTTCGGTTCATCAGTCATGCCCGCCGCCGTCTTGCCGCTCGTTCTGCGCAAGGACGACTGCCTGCTGCTCGCCGTCTACGACGAACAGGCAGCCCGCCTCGTGGAGCTAGACAGTGAGGCAAATGTGTACAAGGGCGACTACCGGGAGTGCGAGGTTGCCTTCAACCCGGCGCACCCGACCCGCTTCGCCCACGCAACAACCACCACGCTGACGTACACGGAGGTCGTCGAGAACACCACCGCCACCGCTGCTGCGGGTGCCAACGATGCGGACGCCGTCACCCACCGCTTCTCGCTGCGCACTATCTTCTCTGTTCCGATGCCGCACGTCGTCGTCAGCCTCGCCTTCTCGCCACAGGGCTCCTACCTCGTCTCCTACGCGCAGATGGATCAGAAGCGCACCCCCGATGGCAACCTTAGCGTGTTCGAGGCCGCCAGTGGAGCGTTGCTGCGGCGTGGCATGCAGGCGCGGTGGCCGGCGATGATCTGGACGGAGGACGAGGCCTACGTGGTGCGACCGGTGCAGGGCTGGATGCACGTGTTGGACGGCAAGCTCGCCGCCGCTGCCGCCACTGCCGCCGCCCCTCTCGCAATCGAGGCCCCGGAAGATGAAGCGAACGCGGAGGAAGGTGGCACAAGCAGCAGCAGCAGCAGCGGTGCCACGCTGAGTAAGATGGACCTTATGCTGGCCCAGGATAAGGAGATTGAGTATGCGATGGCACCTGCCCAGGGCCGTCCCCTGCTGGCGCTCTTCAAACCCTTTTACAAACAGCGCCAGGCCACGTTCAGCGTGTACCGCCTGCCCAACTTGCGGGATGGCCCGCTCTACGAGGTGAATTTTGGCCGCGCCGAGACCGCCAGCCTCACCTGGAGCCCTTCGGGCAACTACGTGGCCCTCCTCGTCAAGTCGGAGCGCGATCCCAGCGGCAAGAGCTACTACGGCACGGTGAAGCTGCACATCATCGACGTCATGAACCGCAGCATCACGGATGTGAAGTTGAAGGGGGAGGGCGAGACGGTGCACGACTGCCAGTGGGGGCCTTCCACCGATGAGCTGCTTGTCATTCACGGGAAGATGCCGCGCAACAAGTGCACGCTCTTCAACAAGAACGGCGTCGCGGTGATGACGTTTGGCGAGGCCCCGCGTAATATGGTGTCGTGGGCCCCCAACGGAAACTACTTCGTCGTGGGCGGCAGCGGCAATTTGGCCGGCGACTACCAGTTCTACGCGCGGCCGCAGATGGCGCCGAGCAAGGGACCGCAGGCCGCAGTCCCCGTCGCGTCCTCGGCCACCTGCACCGGCGAGTTCAACGAGAAGTGCAGCTTTCAGGTCTGGGCCCCGGACAGCTATCACTTCCTCTGCTCCACCGTCTTCACCCGGCTGCGGATGGACAACAAGGTCGTTATCGTGAAGCTGAACGGCAGCCGGGTGCTCACGCAGAAGTACCCCATGCTGTACGGTGCGCACTGGGTGGTGATGCCATCGGCCGTGGCGGACGGCGGGGCGCGTGCGGTGTCCCCGCGCGCGGAAGCAGCGGAGCAGCCGAAGCCGCAGGCGTACAGGCCACCGGGAGGCACGTCTCGCGCAGCGGCACTGCTGCGGCGCGACCCGGTGGCGACGCAGCAGGCGAAGGCGGCCGGACCGGTGGGGGCGACCGTGGCGGTGCAGAAGAAGAAGCGCCGTCACTAGCGGAAAGTCAAGATAGAAACAAACGTGAATCCGTCGTGGAGTTGTTAATTTATGAGAACCATTTCTGATAGGTTTCCTCCCTCATCTTTTCGTGAGAAACGCGTATTTTTTTTTCTTAATATACCGTTTAAGAGCTAAGCTAGACGACTTGTCTGATGAAAGTCAATTTGACATTTCGCATAAACTTACTAAAAAAAAAAGAAAATATCAGCCCGAAACACCATTGCATGACGGTTTAGAAGCAAAAAAAAAAAATGATTGCCGTGAATACCTCAGATTAACACAATCAAAGAGGAGCGAAGCGAATGCCGACACACACACAAAGATGGAAAGGAGTGACACAGCTCTCCTCCACCGGCCAAGGTGACGCTAAAACAAAAGCTTTGCCTGAGCTCGTCAGCCTCGCCTTATTTACTATGCTTCTTATATGATTTTAACTTCACATTTGTGCATTTGCGGCATCGATTAACTATAAAATGGGTGCAAGGAAAAAATAAAGAAAAACGACTTTAATAACAGCCTCGCCGAGTTGCTGACAAATCAGACCAATCTATTTTTCCTGCCTCACCATCTTCGCCTTCCTTTCCGTTCGATAAGCGCATTTAATCATCATTGTTTCCCTTCTTTTTGAAAAAGTATATAAATATATATTTTTTGGAAAAAGCAGCTCCAAATCTATTCTAGCATATACACTGTCAATTTTGAAACGTATAAGAAAAAAGGGGACAACATTTATATTGCTGTTCATAAGATAAGTAGCATCTGCGGATTTTTTTTCTTTCTATCAATACCGAAGCTGCTAAGCGCTTGACAAGCTGGCAACAATTCACTTGCCGTTATTTCTTGATTTTCTCCTAGTCTCACTTTGAAACATTAATACAAATTTATACCCACACCTCAACGTTACCTTTGTTTTCACATCATGGTATCTAAGCGAGAGCGTAGTTCCTCCATGGCCGAGAAAGCAAACCCCACCGCCGCGGACGTCGAGGCAAAAAGTCCACCGGCGAAGAAACGCACCACGACTACCGTGCGTAAAATATCCAACGGTGACCTGGGCAAGATGGAACGGTCTGCCGAAACGCTGCTGAGCCTCAAAACAAAGAAATCGGAGGAGGAGATTTGGGCCCAAGTTGTGCCATTTACGCGTAAAACCACCACGGAAGACTTTGAGGCGGAAAAGATGTATAAGATTATCACCTGGAACGTTGCCGGGCTGCGTGGGATGCTGAAGAAGGACGCCAACGCGTTGAAAGATTTTCTTCTCACGGAGAAGCCGGACATTTTGTGCCTGCAAGAGACGAAGCTGAACGTGGACGACGCGAAGGCGAACGCGCTGCTCGGCGTTGTGGAGGGCTACGCCTTCGTGGACCACCCGTGTGCGATGAAGAAGGGCTACTCCGGCACTCGCACCTACATGCGGGTGGACTCGATGGTGCAGAAGCTTGGCGCTCGCTGCACGCGTGGCTTTACCTTGCCGACGGCGGGCGGCGTGGAGGGAGAGAACGCGAAGGCAGGCGCAGGCACGTCCGCTGCTCCGGTGGTGCCGGTGGAGGGTGCGGGTGACGAAGAAGGTCGTGTGCTGACGACGTTTCTCACCGCCACTGGAGCGGCGGTGGCGTCGTCGCCCGTGATGCCGCGTCTGGCAGTGGTGAACACGTACGTGCCGAACAGCGGAATGGGTCTGGACCGTCTGCCACACCGCATTAAGACGTTCGACCCGCTCATGTGCGAGTACCTGCGTAAGCTGGACGAGTGGAGCGGCGGTGAGGCTGCGAACTCGAAAGGTGCGGCAAAGGCAACCACCGCCACCGCCGCAATGACGGCGTCGTCACCGCATGGTTTTATTTGGACGGGCGATTTGAACGTGGCGGAGCGCGACTTTGACCGGTACTACGCCGGCACCTTCAAAACGATGCAGGAGTGCAGTGGCTTTACCCCGGAGGAGCGGGCTTCGTTCCGTCACACGGTGAGCACCACCGGCGCCGTCGACGTGTTCCGTCACCTGTACCCGAACGCAGGTCCGGTGTACACCTTCTGGTCGATGCGCATCAACGGCCGTGCGAAGGGGCTGGGGTGGCGCCTGGACTACTTTGTGCTGTCTTCACGGTTGATGCCGTACGTGGTGGATTGTTTCCCGATGCCGGAGGTGGCGAAGAGCGATCACTGTCCGGTGCAGCTGTGGCTGCGGAAGCCGTGACTGCTGCGTGCGCTGCGACGGGCGGCAGGTGGGGGTCGCCGGGGCCGCAAGTGAGGTGCGGAAATAAGAAAGGGCGAACGGTTGAGACGAACAGCGCGCGAGCTGCTGCTGCTGCTGCATTGACGGCATCTCTTCCATGTTCGTCTTTCTGGTTTTCCTTTTTTTTTCTTTGTTTCACCTCTCACGTTGAAACCGTCGCAAGGTTGCGCACTTTGGATCGTTGTCATTGTTGTTAATTGATGCTGCCATATTTGTTCTGGAAGCTGGGCTGCTCAGTCAACACGTCTAAACCTAATTTTGGTGCAGCCTTTTCTCTTTTTCTTTTGCTTCGACGAACCAATTGAGAGGAGTAGAGCGAATTGGCGTGTTTCTATGTGCAACGCAACCCGTCACTTCACTATTCATTAAATTAAAACAGAAACATTTGTTGGATGTAATGCAAATCTATAAATTTTGATTTTGCATTTCCTTGGCGCTTTCGCTTCCCTTCACATTGACGAACAAACAAAAATAACTGGAACATAACAAAATTAGGACGTGGTTGAAACTCCAAACAGAGGTTTTAATATTCTTCTATAGAGACTCGTACTGCTTGTTGAAGATGCAGCTTTTGTTTTACACGTGACTTCATCGATTGCAATTGTGCAGTATTTTTTTTTTCTCTTTTAAATACGCCAACTTTTCCCGCTTCTGAACCCTTTTTTTTTGCACATGCACTATCCTCTAGACCTCAACTTTGTGGTTTTTCTATTCAAATTCATAGTTTACCAGCGTCCACATCGCATTTAAAACACCTCAATTTTAGTTCTCTGTTCTGCATTCAACTCATTCAGCGGCATTGCGACTTTACGGCGCATTCGTTGCTGCTCTGCCACCTCTTATAATAAGACAGTTCTTACATTCCTGCACTGAGCAAGCGATACAGACTTGACGCAAAGACAGGCATAACACAGACTTTTTCACCGTCCTATTCACGTTTCGGCCACGAAATTAAAGAATTACGCGACGATTCAGATCAAACGCAATCCATTTCATATTTAAATTTGAGACCAAACTGAGCATCACACAGATCCGTTCGCCGTGCCACCCATGTTGCGGTCTCGCTGCTTCCTGCGCAGCTCCTTGAGCGGCTGTGCCCCTCACGGAACTTTTCTTCGCCACACACGAGGTGTAGTGTTGACGAGGAACATCACGCCTGTGCAGGTCTATCCCACGCAGCCCACATCTCACTCACTTGCCTCCTTCGCCACACGGGCAGACGACGACGCTGCAGAAGCACAGCAGCGCGCCACCTCGACGGTTCACCCAAACGTCTACGAGAGCCACCCTTCATCGGCTGATGGGATGAAGAGCGTGGAGGAGAGGTACACGCGGCAGTACACACACGAAAACGTTTTCTCGAACCAGGCCACTGCCGCACTCAACTCTCTCTTTGGGAAATCGGGTCTAGCTTCAGCTGACACTGCCGAAAACACCACGGTGGCCAGCACAGAGGAGCACACTCACCTGACAGGAGGTGAGACTACAGAAATAACAGAAGCGCTTGCTTCCGCCGCGTTTGCGGCGCACGACAGCAGCGAAATCGAGGGTGGCGTCACCACACTTGCGGACGAGCATCTTGTGTCGCATGGCGAGGAGGAAGTGGAGGAGCAGCGCATTCAATTTGCGCAGGACCTGGCAGATCCCACCCAGGCCACCCCATCAGAAAACCAAGATTTGCAGGCGGAGCAGACACACGCGGAGCGCCAGCTTCACACAGATTCCACCTCGCTGAGTGGGCAGCAGAGCACAGATCAGATGTTCACACCACAACACCAGCACCAGCACCAGCAGCAGCAGCAGCAGCCACAGCGAGGCCGCGGTGGGGCTGAGCCGACAAAGACGGACCCGCAGAGTCCGATCAACTTACAGGGCGCGAGTTACGGTGGTGAGATGGCCGCCGCTCTTCAAGCCGCCAGTCTCGCTCACCACTTCCTCTCCCCGTTCTGGTCGCCCAGGGCCGCCTACGCGCAGATCGGGGCGGCGGTGGAGGTGCCAGAGGCGGAGGGGGTGCTGCTGCACCTCTCGACCGACCGCCCCGTCACCTTCTTCAACCTGGAGCAGACATCGCTGGCGGAGCAGTTCCGCGCGGCCACCGTGCACGAGGTGCGAGCCTACATTCTCAACCACCGCAGTACCGCCAACGGTCATGCGTCCAACGCGTCGTTGCGGCCTTTGGGAGCGCGTGCCATGAACGTTGCAGGTGGGCCGCTGTCTCGCGAGCGCGCCACCTCCCTGGCAGCCTCGCCGCACTTCTTCGAATGGCAGGACCGGTGCCCCTACTGGATCTCCGAGGAAGAGGTGGCTGCGATCGGTGCGACCGTGCGGCCTGACGAGGTGAACAATTTCCACCCGGTCACCTACACGAGATCGGGCTATGCAAGCCCACCACCCGTCACGTCAGAGATGGAGGAGTACACGCACTTTACATCCTCGCCAAACAAAGAAGAACAACAGCAGCCGCGGCAGCAGGGCGATCGAGTGCGGCAGCGCATGTACAACCTTCTTCAGCTGGAGGATGAGCAGCACCGGTTTCATCAGTTCGGCGTACCACCGGAGATGCTGGCGCGGTGCTACGGTATTCGCGGCACGCGCTACAGCCCCGCCACGACGTGGCTCATGTGGGAGTACTGCCGGCGCTTCCACTTCCCGCTGATGGGGCACTGCATCGTCATGCTGACAGCGGAGCGCGTCCACGCCATGGGCGGGTCCATCGTGGAAACCCGCCGTTACCCTCTTCCTCCGCTGAACCTTGCGACGCCCCGTGGAGCCCCGGCAGTGACATCAACGAGCGCGGCTGAGGTGGCCGGCTCGCAGGAGAGGAGCGACGCCACGCTGCCTGCTGCGCACGGCACAGCGGTGGAGAGGGGCGCCGCGGCGGCAGATGTCGTGGAGGGCGTGATCCCGCCACCGTTTACGCTGCTGATCAACGACGAGGTGGTGACGCTGTTCAACGCCTTACAGACGGATATCCCTGAAGCCATCTTCGAGCGTATGGAGCGGCAGCGTGAGAACCGCTACAAGACACCTTCCTTCAAGTAGAGCTGGCGAGCAGATATCAATTTTTTCTTTATCTATAGGGGGAGCATCATCTTTAGCCCCCCTTTTTTTATATAATGCCTACACGCTCAAGGCGCAATAACGAAATGAAGAGCGTAGACTTCGATCGCTTGCTTGCTTTCATGCACTTGCCGATTAACCTACTTTGCCATCTCTAACGAGCTTTTTTTTTTTCCTTTTAAAATGCGAAGAGATCTTTTTTTCTCTGCAATGATTCACAGAGGTCAACTGGGTAATTTTTGCTGGAAAGAATAGCATCTCGTTGTAGTTCTTTTTTGTTATTTTTTGAGAGGTGCTGTTGATCAACGGTCCTCTTTTTTTCATTCCCTTCGTTTTCCCGTCCCCCCTCCCCCTTCTCTGTACAACAACAACAAAAAGGAATAGAAATGTAAGTGAGGCGCACTTACCGCTGGCTGTTTTTCTCAATACGGGCAGCAAGAGCTAGGTGTTTTTGCCTGCCTGTTGACGTTCCCTTTTTTATCTGCAAGTACGGAATTCTTTTCTTTTTGTTCTTCTTTTTTGTATTTGGCTTTTATCTCGTACCAGGTTCGAAAAAGACTAGAACCACGACATAGCAGCTTCGCTGCACACAAACAGAATCACGGGTGTTTTCTCTATCTCTAGCAGACTTGCACCCTTAACAGTGAATGCCAGAGCGTTTGCACGTGAAGCAAAGCCCACTCAATGCCTTTCTGCTACGTGAAAAGTTCTAGTTTCGCCCTTTTTAGGAGAGGCGTGGCTTTGGGTCGAACAAATTGCGGTATATTTCTGGTGACAGCTGTTTTGTTTGCCAATAAACAACAGTACGGTCGTTGTTGAGAGCATTTCTATATTTCTTAATAAGCGTAACAAGATACATGTCACAAAAAGTTTTTTCTACCTTTTGTTTTTGTATGTCTGACCAACAATTTCCTTCTTTTTGATTGTTGTTTCCTTTGCCATCGTTTAGCACAACACGTGACGGAGAGAACGGCGACTGCCGTTTCACCAGCTCAAACCACAATCTGCACGCCACATAGTCACGCATACAAAAAAAGCGGGAAAGACAAAGGTTCTGTTGCCGTGGTGAACGAAGCGTCGTTTTGTTAACTTCAGTTGAAAACAAAACAAAAGAAATACTAACATAGAAGCACCTTGTATTTTTACTAGCAGGGATAGAGAAAGAGAGCAATAGAGGTGCTGCATGCATTGACGCCAAGTCTCCTTATTGCTTGCGAAGCTAATCGATACAAAAGGTCGGTTTTGATCAAACAGATTACCTGCTTGATTAGAAGAGCAATTTACTGAGTTCTCCGATAGACACAGCGTTTTGGCATACAAAGGCTGTATTGGGGCACCGTTCCTTTCAGCAGCCAGTAAAAATATTAGTTAAGGGGCATTAGAATTACACAAAGTTGCAGCCATGAGCGATCCTGCGTCACCCACGGGCAGCCCTAACGTGGCGGCGCTGCAGGCGGAGGTTCACCAGCTTCTCGAGCGCCTGCACGTCAGCAACGAGTGGAATATGCGGCTGAATCAGCAAATCAGCGAGCTGACGCAGCTGCCGCCGGGTGACGTTCAAGAAATGCGGCAGCGCATGCTGGACCCCGACATCGCTATCCCGCTCCTGCAGTGCTACGACGCGGTAATTCAGGAGAAGACGGAGGAAGTTGAACAGCTGCAGAAGGAGAAGGTCGAGTTGCAGGGGCAACTCGAGGCTTTTCACCGCGATCAGCTCGACGTGTCCAACGCCGTGCGGATGGCCGAGGAGCTGGCGAAGAGCGTGCAGGGCAAGGCCGCGGAAGAGGTGCAGCGCTACGTGACGGCGGTGAAGGAGCTGCAGGAAGAGGTGGTGCGCCTGCGACTCGAAATGACGCGTGCCCTCGACGCCGAAAATGCGGCGAAGCAGACCGCCACACACGCCACGGAGAACGCAGCCGCGCTGGAGAAGGCGCTGGCGGCGGCAAAGCGGGAGGTGGAAGCCGCGCAGGCCGCGCAGCAGGAGCTGGAGCGTCGCTGGAAGCAGCAGGATCAGCTCTCGAGCGAGGCGCAGACGGGGGCGGTCGTGCAGCAGGTTCAGCAGCAGCTGCTCCAGCAGGAAAACGCCGACAAGGCGCAGGAGCTGGAGCGGCTGCGGGCGAAGATGCTTCAGGCGCTGCGACAGACAACCGACAACCACGCCGCCCACCTCCGCATTGTGGAGGAGCGCCACAAGATGGTCGTGGAGGACCTGCGCAGCGTGAACCGCACGCAGGAGCTGGAGTTGCTGAAGCTGCGGGCGCAGCTGGCCCGGTGGGATCCGTCGAACCCGGCGAACCGCAGCCTCACCTCGAGCGGCAGCCCCGGGCGTGTACACGACCCCTCCACGGCGGAGCTGTTGGAGGCGCAGGCGCGGCAGGCGCGTGAGGCGGAGGTGAAGCGACTCTACGGCGAGGTCTCCACCCTGCAGCTGCAACGCGATGACGCCCTGCGGCAGTACGCGCAGCTGACGGCGCGGCTTCAGCGGGATCGGGATCAGCAGGTGCAGGAGGCGCAGCGGCAGCTGCAGACGGCCCAGCGCAGCCTCGCCGATGTGCGGGTGCGGTGTGAGGAGCTGGAGGAGGCGAAGGGCACGCAGGAGAGCGCGCTGCGGCACACACGCGAGGAGCTGCGGCGAGTGCAGCAGGAGGCGCAGCAGACCCGCTTGAGTCTGGACAGCCAGACGAGGAGGCTGACGGCGCTGCAGGCGCAGCTGGCGGAGGCCACCAACCAGGTAGCGGCTGCGGAGGAGGAGAAGACAAGGGCCGTGCTCGTCGAGCAGCAGCGTGCGGCTGCACTCGAGTCGAGTGTGGCGCAGGCGCTGCAGGACGTGCAGGCGGCCAAAACACGCGCCTACGCGGAGGTGGAGGAGCTACAGCGTCAACTGGAACAGCAGCAGCACTGCACCCGGCAGGCGCAGGAGCAGCTGCGGGAGCGGCAGGACGCCTTGGAGAAGAAGGAACGGGCACGCAGCATTTTGGAAGTGCAGATGGGCCGTTTAGAAGAAGGGTTGGAGGCGCACAAGCGGCGGCTGGTGGACTGTGACCGACGCATCCAGCAGCTGGAGACACAGCTGAGTGAAGCGAGGCAGCAGCAGCGCACCTCGTGTCTGACGTTGGAGCAGGTGAAGATTCAGAACTCGCAGCTGACACGCGCACGGGATCAGCTGGCCGACATGCTGCACGCACGGTCTTTTTAGAAAAGGTGCGTTTAGACAGGAACGACAGTTTTTGCCTTGCTCCTGCTGAGTTGTGAGAGGGTTGACGCACGGAAATGCTGGGCCACAACGAACAACATCCTCCCCTCTCGCATTGCGTTGCGCTTGTCCTCACCGTTCTGTACAGTTCGTTTTTTCATTCTGCTTTTTTTTTTTGAAATCTCCGCACCAATAGATCTCTTTTTTCATTATATTAATACTTGTTGCATAAATATCTTTATAGAAGTTGAATACAAAGTGAATACAGAAGCTATTTTTTTTCTTGTTTGAAATAGGTTAACACTGATAGAGTATATGGCCCAACCAAGGCCTTTATGAAAAATCGTTTAAAAATGATGATGCGAAGTAAATGAAATGAAGGCATTGCCACTTCTTATTTGTAAACATTGAATGAACCGCATGTGCATCGTTTCTCACTGTATCCTCCTTTTTAATTCATCTTCACATAGTTCATTGTGCTATTCACAGAGCCCTTATTGTCATGTCGATTTAAATCGAATTTAACGCCATCTCGTTGCAGTACAGAGAAATTTTTCTCAATTAAAAAAAGGCACCAGTTTTACCTTGCACATAGCATTTATCTCATCTTCGTTTTCGTCACATACACCCAAAAAGATACATTAC
>MDUD01001713.1:0-11328 GCA_002216565.1 Crithidia mellificae | reverse complement strand
AGGCTATCGTGTTCTTTTCCAAAAGCATAATCGACGAGAAAAAAATTAGCTAGACAGATGGAGCCGTTGCCTACTACACCGTCAGCGAGTCCAGCCACACGCCCCGCGATGTCCACGGCTGCCACGACCGCCAAGGCAGGCGCAGCTGCGCCTTCGGCCACACACGCCATGAGCAGCCCCGCCACCAGCACCGCCCATGCACCGTGCTCCATCACCGCACGGCAGTGGGACACCGTCGCGGTGTGGTCATGGGATGTGCAAACTAAAGTGTGTGCCATTTGCAAGGGCAACCTGGCAGATCAGTGCATTAGCTGTCAGGCTCAAGGGCCGCAGGCACCTGCGACGGCAAATGCACAAAAAACCACGGCGACTTCATCACACATTTCAACGAATTCTGCCTCCAGTGCGAGTGCTGCCCCAGCTACTGTAGCTGCAACTGGTGCAGGTACAGCAGCAGCAGGATCAGCATCGACAGCCTCTGTAGCCCGTGGTTCAGCCACCACAACCCCCACCACGACAGCAGCGGCGAAGCACGCAACGCCGGCCACGCTGGCCGATTTAAATGACAAGTGTTGTGTGGCTTGGGGTGCCTGCGGCCATGTATTTCATTATCACTGCGTCTCGCGCTGGTTGCAGATGCGCACGATGTGTCCCGTGTGTGGAAGGCAGTGGCAGCTGCATAAGATCACCTCAAACGAATGACGCAAACGACAAAATTAAAACCTATATGTCTTTGCCTTGTCAAATCACTGCATGCTGAATTCTCTTTCTTTATTACAATTGCTTTTATCTAACAAGCGTGTATTCAATTTTTTTGGGCGTGCAGTTTTAACTCTTTCATGCATCTTTTCTTCTTCCTTTTTGGCAAACTCATTGTGCCGCAATTACAATAAAGTGTAAGGAAATGCTGTACAGTTTTTCTTCAACAATCGATTAAAGTTTATTGTCAAATTTTTTTCTCGATTGTTGGCGCGCTGTGAGCGAGGCATTTAAATGATGAGCGTCCGATACTCATTCAGCAAAAAAAAAATCCGGCGACAAGATGAAATGCTACACATTTAAAGATCTATTCTTCTCAAGTAATTTGAATATACCACCTTTTTTCTTCTCCTCTACACTTTCTCTGAGCATTGACTTTGTCACATGTAGTTAGTAAGAAGAGGCAGGATTACAATACAGCCTATCTCTGCGTGCATCACAAAAGAGGAAAAATAACAACAACACTAATTCATAAACCCTCCCTATTTATCGTCCATTATGGCGCAACCAACAACCTCAGCTCCCGCAGAGGACATTATTCCTATCGCCACGAAGTACATGTACGTCACCGCACTCAGCGTCCCTCGCGAGGCGTCCATCATGAAGGACGTCTGCACCATCTGCAAAGCGCCTGTGGGCCACCACTGCATGAAGTGCACGTCCACGACGGATGAATGCCCAGTCGTGATTGGCGCCTGCCAGCACGCGTTTCATCAACACTGCTTTGAGCAGTGGGTGCAGACGCACGGCACCTGCCCTCTGTGTGGTGAGTCGTGGCAACAGGATCGTCTCATTCACGTGAACTGAGAGAGGATGAGAGCAAAATCAAGAGACAAAAAGCACTTCCCTATTTACGTTTGCAGGTCGCTCATAATTGATACTTTCTTCACCTGTTGTTTCATGCTGCGAGCTCCTACTACAAAGGTGTTTATGTTCGTTGTCGTGCAACTTTGATCCGACTAATGATTGGGTTGCATTATTATGTCTCGATGAGGGGGTTTTCGATTCGAATTAAAACCTCGATATTTCATTTTACGAGTAACTACTGTTGCTTTGTTTTCTTTTAAGCTCTCAAGCCGCGCTGCTTGCGTACACACGACTATTGAAAAAAAAAAAAAGAAACACAAGAAAGAATTAAAAGGAACCTCATTTTATGAATGCTTTAGAAAAGATTTTTAAGGGAACATTTTTGAGTATGAGGCGCGGTGTAATTAATAGAACAGATAGAGCTTTCAATGTGAATTTTTAGTGAATAGTAAAAATTGAAGAGGCATTACTTTGCTTCAATTTTTTTTTTATATATGCGTTATGCAATGTCAAAGTCATTTTTTTTACTCTTCTTTCCCTCTCACCTATAGCTCTTTGGGACTTCTCAAACGTTTTGATCTTATAAACGTCACAGAGCACATTTTAGTCATTCCAACAGCAGTTTTGGAAAGCTGTTTACTGGAAGAACTAGAAAATCATTGTCACCCCAAAAAGGAAAAGAATTGAAGTCGATTTGGCACCACAGTGTTCTGGATTTATCTTTTTTCTTCTCTAAGTAATTTTGGCAATTGAATTGGTTGTGTCTGCAATGCAACACAGCGACGGGGCGACAAAGCCTGTCGTCACAGCGGGGCTGCTGCTGGAAACCTCTCTTGGGTCGCTGACCATCGACATTTTTGGCGCCGACTGCCCTGCGCTCTCTGGCAACTTCCTCAATTTGTGTCGCACAGAGCTCTGGAACGGTGCCGTGGCTACTGAAGTAATTCCTGAAGTAGCCATCTTCTTTTCCCTGTCGGCTGATTCGACGTACGACAGTCTTCTTCGCACTACGCTGGCTGAACGCGCGTCTGCAGCGCAGACGGAGCAACCACCGAGCACAAACCCGCTGGTGCACAGCTTCTGGTCACTGCTGCCGCGCTCCGCCACTGCATCCGCAGACCTAACCGCGACGACGGCTGCCTTGCACCCGTTACCAGGCACGTCTGCACCTGCGCTGCACGGCAACTCGCCGGATCCTGTTTCGCAGCAGTCCGCTGCACTGCACCATGCCCTCCAGCAAGAAGTACGCCTGTGCAAGCGGCGCCGCTGTGTCGGGCTGGCAGCAAGCCCGGCAGGGACCAAAACGACGAGCAGCAGTGGCGGTGTCTTTCAACCCATCTTTCGACCGGTCACGCACCCCAACAGCAGCGTCAACACTTCCAACGCTGCAAACGCGGGGATCGCGGCGGCATCGCCGTGTACAGTGGGCCGCGCTGGCAGCCTTCTGGTTGACGTGACCGCCCCTACGCTGCGTTTTGGCCTCACGTTGTCGAACCGCACCATGGATTTCCTGGACAAGCAGTACGTCGTCATCGGGGCGGTCGCGGAGGGGGAGAGCGTGCTGAAGCGCATGCAGCGTGCACCCCTGCGTGACCGCCCCGATCCCGCCAACAACCACCTCAACTCATCACACGTTCTGGCTGCGCAAGCAACAGCATCGACAATGTCCGTCGCGACTTCCCATTCGCAGCAAGATATCGTGGCAGGTCGACTCGCATCGGCGTGGCCCTATCCAGTGCGTCTTCTGCGCATCAAACGTGCTCTCGTGTTGCCCACCGCCGGAACGGAGAAGTTTGTACCCACGCCAGCGTCTGATTTTGTGAAGCTGTCGAGGTTTGAGGTTGGATTGGGCAGTAGCAGCAGCGCTGCGCAGCAGCAGCAACAGCAACAGGAACGTCGTCGGCGTGTGGGGGAGGCACTTCGTGAAGCTGGCTGCTTTGCGTGGTGGGCCCCAGAGGCTGCCGTGCGCGCGGCACACACGCAACTTGTGGAAGTTGTGCAGCTGTCGTTGACGGCGCGGAGGTACACCGCTCCTGCGCGGCCCACCTCAGTCGCGGAGGCAGCCGCGCTGCTGCAGCACTCTCACGCATCTGGCACAAACAACATCGACCGCCCGTTTGTGATTCTGACTGGGCAGGGAAAGCCGCCGCACGGCGCAGGAACTTCCTCAGCCAACACCACTACCACTACAGTGCTTAAAGCGACACCGCAAGGCGAGGCAAAGGGAGAAGAGGTGCACATCACCTACAATCCGCATTACACCGGCGATTACCTTAGCTCGGAGGACGACGAGGACGTTTACGCAGATGACCTTTCAGCACAAAACAATGTCAGTGGACGTGGTGGTAGCAGTAATGGAATGACATCAACGCAGGCGCTTCGACTCTCCGCCCGTCAGCTGGAGGAGCGTCGAAAGCTCTTCATGCAGCAACATCAGGAGAAAGCGAACGAGACGTTTTCGCTTATGCTGAATGTCCTGAACGGCGTCGCGGACGCACGCGGTGAACTGAAGCCTCCCGAAAACGTGCTCTTTGTGTGCAAGCTGAATCCGGTGACCACGGGGGACGGGCTGGCAGTGTGCTTCGCGCAGTTTGGTCGCGTGGTTTCGGCGGAGGTGATCTACGATGCCAAGACGAAGCAGTCGTTGTGTTACGGCTTTGTGGAGTTCGAGACGGTGGAGGCGTGCTTTCGGGCGTTCCAGAAGATGGATCAGGCGCTGATCGATGACTGCCGCATTCACGTGGACTTTTCACAGTCCGTGTCGAAGCTGTGGGCCCAGCGGCAGCGAGAGTTGCGCAAACGCAATCGCCCAAGCTGACTTTGTCTTGCAAAGGGGAAAAACATAAATGGTGTGCGAGAGCTGCTGAGGTGTGCTACAAGTGACTGAAAAAAAAGGCTCGATGCTTTTGCCATTGGCTGCTCCGCTGGGTACATCTTCATTGGAGAAAGTGCTATTCTAAACTCAATATATATAATCAATTTGAAAGAAAAAATTTTTCCCCATTTAAAAGAGTTAGTGCAGGTCAATTTATAATTAACTAATATAATTACTCGAAGCTCAAAGCTATGCTTGCATGCGTTGCTCTAATTTTTGAGCTTTAAAAACAAACCTAATGGAGTAGATCATGGTTAAAATACTGGGGTTTTCAACTATCCTTTTTTTCATGTCTCTCAATGTGTTAATGGCAACATACGCTTCTTGTGCTCCCTTGCATAACTCTTCAATTCAAATTGTTTCAGGCACGAAAAACATTACAGATGACAACACATTGAACCGTTTCCTTTACATGAGATAAGCCTTTTCTCCTTCAAACTATCTGTTAATCAAATTCAATCGGTGAGCATTATCAGTACCGCTAATGTCGGATGCTTTTACTGAAATCACACCTTTCGTTGTAGCCGAGAACAGCCGTGTGTTGCTGCGAGATGAGGTGATACGGCGGATGGAGGTGTACGTGCTGGAGCTGCTGTATCGCCTTCTCACCGCCACAGATGAGAAAGTCGCTACAACAAACGGGAACCCACCGAATCCTGCAGTGTACACCACTGCGCGGCAGAAAACAACGCAGACAAAACTAGACATCTCAACGAGGCGCGACATGATTCAGAACGCGAGTGGACCAGCTACAAGCGCACAACTCACGTTGCCGACAGCACAACGATCTTCTTTTCGCCTGCGCACCCTGCAGGTCACGCGACAGCACCTGCTCCTTCTCCGCGAACTCTTCGCCAATGTGCAACGTGGCACCGTGCAAACTCACCGTGATGTGTACTACCACCTTGTCCGCCACGTGCCGACCCAGCTGACGGTCAACCGCACCGTCCAGCAGCTGGCGCGGGTGCTGCGGCTGCCGCGCGAACTCCTGGGCGTGACAGCCGGCGGTCGCGGGTACGTTGCCGGCGTGTTGCGCTACCGCGGCACCCGTTTGGAAAGCGGCATGCTGTCAGGAGAGGAGGGGCTGCCGCTGCCGCTGATGGAGGCTGATCTTGCGGTGACTTGCGTGACGGAACATGAGGATGAGGTGGAGGAGGGGGAGGAGTTGAACAAAACAGATCGCTGTGATGCGCCGAGGGTGAGCGAGGGGCATAATTTGGGGATGTCGACATCCATGGCTTGTAACGAAAGCACGGAAGCCTGCGCTCATGTTCGTGAACACTTCCGCCTTGACTCCCCGTGCGAGAGCTCTGAGGAGCGAGGCGGATTGGAACAATTCTACCAGACTGAGAAAAGTTTTTCGGTTGATGAGCTCGTTGGATTTCAGATTTCACCCCACGTGCGCTTCATTCTTGTGGTGGAGAAGCACGCCGTGTTCGTGCACCTCTTGCGCGAGGGTCTACCGCAGCTTGTGCCGTGCGTGCTACTCACCGCGCAGGGCTTCCCCACGCATGCCGCGCACCGTCTGCTGGCCAACCTGCACGCGGCGGTGCCTCACGCGGTGGTGGTCGGGCTTGTGGACTACAACCCACATGGACTGGCCATCCTGGCAGCGTATCGCTGGCCGTGTAGTCGCCATCTGCTTCACAAAAGAACAACAACGACCTCGATGTGTGGAAATCCGCATCTTAACGATGCACCGGCAGCGGAGGAGGCGTCACTGCACGCGGCCGCTGCGGCGCCTCGCGCTGTGCGTTCAGCCGCCATGCCAGAAAATCGTTTCTGTGCCGTGCCATCGTTGCGCTGGCTTGCCGTGCGGGCTGCGCAGGTGCGTCTGCTGGAGAGAAACGTGTTAAATGCAGAGACACAAGAGCGCAGAGCACCTGTCAGAACTTGCACCACCGCGTACAACACCACCGCGTCATCCATTATTCGTCTCTCTAAAGCTAAGGAAGTAGTTACAAGGCCAGCCAGCAACATAATGAAGCAGCGAAGTGCTAAAGACCAAGGAGTATACACCGGCAATCCCACAGGACATGCATCTGTACAGCTCAACTCACACTCCAAGTTTACAGTTTACGACGCCGCCACGAACAAGCGCAGTCGAGCAGAACTAGCGTCACCAGCGGCAACGGAAGGCAACAATGTTTTCCGCTTCACTGACAACGGCGCAAAAGCTTTCACTTCTCAAAGACCTGCCCAGCCTCCCACGCAGCCCTTCACACAGCGCGACACCGTCGTCCTTGACAATTTAATACGTCAACTGGAAGAAAAAGTCCAACCAAACCCCAGCACCGCCCTTCCGATGGATGACGGACGTGCACAGAGAGTACCTGCCAGCCAAGACGCGGGAGCTCCTTTCCTCGGCACAGAAGTCCGGCATATCTCCGTCACACCCGAGACTGCTTCCGCTCTTGTGCATGATAAAGGAAGCGGTAAAATACACTCGTTATCCTCCAATCGAAGTTCCGCAGCAGCGTGGCTGCGGGAGGCCAAGGCAATGCGCGCTGGTGGGGCCAAGTGCGAGTTGGAGGTGCTTTACACGCACCCATTCTCCATGGCCTTTTGCGGCATGACAGCGTCATCTTTTTACTTAAGAGCCGAGACGGAAAAGACAAATAGTGGCTCCTGTCAAGATGCAGGGAGGTCGGCGTCTGGGCCCACCGCGAGCTTTGCCCACTGGGTCGCGGAGCAGTTGCTAAGAGGGCATTACGTTTAACAACACAAAGATACTGCTTACTACATCCAACGCCGCCAAATTTTTAAAGCGTTGCGGACTCTACTTTTTTTTTTTTCTGCTATCTGTTCAACAAAATCACACTACCTGCTCTTATACACACAAATTAAAGCGTTGAAAAGGTGTACTGGGAGGTTTTTCGAACGTTTCAACTTGACGGAAGCTACGCTCCTCTACAGAATAACTTTAAAGGATCAAATGAATTATTGAGTTCTGTCTTCTATTAAAAAAAAAAAAAATCAGCAATTTTGAAGTAAAAAGGAAAGCCGGCGAAAAATGATCTGCTCCCACTTTCTTCTGTAATTAAAGCGACCGCTAACCTTCCTGTTTTTCGCTTACCTTTTTTCCTTTGCCGTTTGATACAGCATTTACGCTAGTACGGAACACACAAATTAGCAGCCTGTATGACTTCTATCGAGAATTTGCCAACACTCTTTTGCACTTTTGCGAGGCGGCGAGCCTCTCCACACACAGGCCATTAGCAGTGACATCTGAATTTATATATCATAGACGCACAACACTTTCTCGGCTAGATTGCACAGAAGCACTACTTGCAAGGCAGCAGCACAATTAATAAAAAAGTCCACGTTTCCTCGTAGAACCTCTCCTATGTTGCCATGCCAAAC
Source organism: Crithidia mellificae (assembly GCA_002216565.1). NCBI lineage: Eukaryota > Euglenozoa > Kinetoplastea > Trypanosomatida > Trypanosomatidae > Crithidia > Crithidia mellificae. The sequence continues at coordinate 3,524 of MDUD01001713.1, read as the reverse complement.
CACGCGCAACGAAACGTGAGTAGCTCTCACAAGGACAGCCTCACCTCTGCCCTCGTGCAGGTGCTGCTGCATGTGTTTGATCCTCTCTTCATCGCCTTGGCGGATGCCTTCTGTGCAGCGGAACCCATTCCCATCGATGCAGAGGCGACTTTTACCTCGACCGCAGCCTCCCCTGACGTAAAAGGGCAGACATCCAAGTTGTTCTCCTCTTCCTTTTCAAGCTCACCTGCAGCAGCCTCGCAGAGCGCCTCACCGCCATCACCTCTGAATCAAACCAACATTTTTACACCCATGTCATTCAGCCCCCTCACCATGCGTGCGAGTGCGAGTGCGGATGCGCCACCAACCGACACATTCCGTTTCTTCAAGCCATTCACCGCATCCGCAGCGAGCTCAAAGTCCTCTTCACCTCTGTCGACGGAGTCGAGCGAAAACAAAGCGCGCGGCCGCCCACGACTCCTGCTGACCAACACCCCAACAGCGACACCGCCCTCCTCTACTGGACCGCCTCAACCTAACACGTCGAAAATTACACGTGCGAGTAACTCTAGCGAAAGGAAGTCGTGTGTCGAGAGTCAGGAAAGCGTGCCCTGCACTGCGGTCCTTCTTATACTGCCAAACTCGGTGCTGTGGGAAGGCGTTGCTGCGCTGGCGGAGAGTTTCCTTATGGACGGACCTGGTTTTTCCTGGCTACAAAGTGCAGCCTCGCTCATAGACATCGACACTCATTATGACAGTCCTCAAAAGACAAATGATGTTCACAAGTCTCATGCACCGCCATCTTCGCGCAACATCAAGCAAGCGCACATGATGCGGCCATCGAGTGAAGAGAGACAGAAGAATGTGACACCCGCGCAGCTTCTCGCACGTGTGTTGCTCCAATTTGACAACTACGCGGCTTCAGCTTTACACTTGTACGACACGAGAGGGAACACCACCGTTGGAGACAGCATCGAGTCTTTCGCCTTTCTTCCCCAGCACGAAGTACTGGGCGATGGAGAAACGTCCAACACTCAAGATGATGCATTCCCTTCCTTGGCAGCCGCTTTTGTTCGCCTCATTGCTCTTCACACCGCGAGGCTTCTCCAACCGCTGGCACACCCATCGGAGGCAGAGAGCACATGCATGCAAAACTGCCAAACGGAGACAGCAGGCTTGGAACACGGAGTATGCATGATGAACCTTAACGGCAAAGGTTCGAGCCGGAGTGCGGTGATGAACAGCAACATCGCCAAATGCGTGCCACCGACGTCTCTTCTTTTTCACTCAAGCAGAAGCACCTCGGCCGTGACTTTTCAAGCGGTGCAGGAAGAGCTGAGACTCTATCACCGACAGCAAGAACAGACCGCAAAGCAACAACGCAACAGCAAAGCGTCTACTGCTGCCGCAAGGCGCGCAGGGGTGCCTCGGAAAAACGCAGAAACCTCACCGCAAGCCACAGCAGCAGCAGCAAGGGCAGCAACATCTGTTAAAAACACAGGCGAGGACGAAACGCGAGGAAGGGCCGTGTCACCTGAGTTACTGGAACGTCTGAAGGATGCGATGGACGCTGACATGAGCGCTTTTTTACTGTTACGTCAACAAACCACCTCACCGACGCTCTGTAGCGCATCCGAGCTGCTTACCACGGATCTCGGCGACCCCGATATTCTGCAGAAGTGGAAAGACGTCGCACAGGTGCGACCTCTTCTCGATGCTGGCGCAGCAGTTTTGAGTGGCTACGCCAACAGTCTTGTTATGACGCTTTCTTGTGCGTTGCCGGAGGGTTTTCGAAGCACAAAAGAGTTTACGGCGTCGCGTCAAACAAGCGTGACACAGCGGGGAAGCGTTGATGGAAAAGACGGGACGCGTGCTTCTGGCACGGGATCATTTGTATCTGCGCGAAAGTCAGGCGAAGCGCCAGACGAAGCAGAACTGATACGGTGGTGCGCAGGACTACAGCGCTTCGCGGCGTCCACCAAAATGTTTGCTTTGCGAAGCGCCGAGACGTGCCCGTCATCGGAAGCTGACATGGATTTTGCGTCTGCTGCCGCGCGCCTCTTCGACTATCTTCGCGAGCGCGCCGTAAACCCACACCTGGCGCACGTGAAGCACTACTCTGCAGGGCAGGGGCACACCACGCTTTCTCCCGCGCAGAGCCCTGTCAAGGCGTACGGCGTGGGAGAGTTAAATGGTGCATCTCAAAACGACGCGTCGCTTCGCGCAGAGGACGTGGGCGAGGACGGGAGTGCGGAGGAGGCGAACACCGGTGGTGCGGAAGCGGACGAGCCAGGTGAAGTCATGTGCACCGCACACACCGCGCAGTGGAGCATACGTCCATATACGACGTTAAAAGAGTTACACCAAAGGTTGTACCCGGCCGACCGCACCTCCCCTGCTGGTCTTGACATTGATGAACTTGTTACGCTGAAAGCTCCGCGGCGCAATGATGAGAACGGGGGCGCTAAAGGGCAGCGCAGACGAGGCGAGGTGTTGGGTGATGCAAGGCGGCTGCCCGCTGCGACCTGGTTAAAGCTTTCTTCCACTACGTGTGTGGATGCGTCTGTCGTAGCTTGCGGTGCCACGCCCATCGCGGAGGCCGCAGAAGTCGCAGAAGCGCCATCCACAGCCCCGTTTGATTCCGTGTTGCGTGCCCTTCCGCAGTCGGAGCTGTCCTCCTTGTCCGCGGAGACCGATCCAGATACCGCAAACTTGCGTGACGCGCTGAGCGAGGTCGGTGCAGTGTTGGCCTGCATCGACACCGTCTGTGCGGATCGCACGCTGCAGGACGTGTCGTCGTGGCGGTACGGCCGCAACCGTCTCAACATCGCTGCCGCGTCGTTTATCTCCGTCATGCAGAAACCGGCAGTCCTGGCCACGGAGGAGTCAGCGGAAGAACGCGAGAAGGGGAAGGTGGGGAATGCCGCCCCTCCGCCTCGTCGTTCCTTGGTGGTCGCCGCACCGACAGCTCGGCCCGAGGGCACTAACGTTAACACCTCTGCCAACGCTCTGAAGGGCGATACAACATCTGATAGGGCTTTAGAGACTATGCGGAGCGCTGTTGGGCTTTATCATCATGAGTCGGGTGTGCTTTACGTTGCCGGCGGCAGTCAATATGCTCTGGAAACAGAGTAGCTTTCCAACAAAAAAATATATTAAACCTAGCTACAGAGAAGCATCAATTAAAGACGGAAGATTATTTACACAACTCAAGAATTTGCTTATGCAGATGCAAAGATCCACAAATACACTCATTAGAAATTTTTTTCTGCTGCATTTCTTCTGTGAAGAAAGAGTTAGCGAACTTGTTAGGAGAAACCGAATCTGAGTATCTAGTTCTACTGCCGAACGCAAAGCTGACATTGCTTAATTTAACTTTGAAAAACCTTTATTTTTTCATCACTTTTCTGTCCTCTTTGTTTTCACTTTAAATTCTTCAACGTGTGACAAACCTGTCCGCATTCTCAGCTCATCGCTCACCACTACCCAACCACCTACACCCCCATACACACCCCCACACCCCCTCTTTCAGCCATGTCCCGCAC
>MDUD01001712.1:16350-30413 GCA_002216565.1 Crithidia mellificae | reverse complement strand
GTGTGTGTGTGTGTTTCTGATCAACTGAAGTGCTGTTCCGCATTCCAAACGCGAAACACTCTTTGTTTTTGGTCGAACTATTCTTTTCCTAAAATCGATATATTGCTTCCTTCTGTTCTTCACTGCTTTCTCGTTCATGTACAGCTGAGAGCCAAGCTACCTCATTCTTTTTTCCTTTGTTCTGTGAAGCCTGGTTTCTTCATTCCCGCCCTTCCTGCCTTTTTTTATTTCCCGACTGACCCCCTTTTTTTCTCGAGCTCTTCATTTGATTCTCTTTTTGCATAGGCTGGAAAGAAGCACAAGAGATTCACTACTGCCTTTTTCCTTTTTATTAATAAAATTGAACTTGATAAAATTGTCAGTCACACCTTCACAAGCAGACTTAATTAATTTGCTTTGCTTTTTAAGTTGTCGAGCTTGACCCTGAGGTACTTCTGTCTCTCAATTCTTGAGTTTCGAGTGTTTGTCATAATTTGCCCTTACCGTTACAGCCACTAGTTGTGCCGTGTTTTTTCTCCCCTTCGTTCCACTTTTTTGCTCTGATTACTGAAAAAAAAAGCTCTTTTTTTGCTGCTTTGAATTCTCTTCTTGTTTACGAAGACACAATTTTTTTTTTTACAGGGCAACATGTACGCTGGGATTGACAATTGGCTTGGCCCGCTGCCAGGGCCGCGCAGCACCCCGCCCCCGCCAATTACGCTGCTCGATCGCGGCTCCACGTCCACCACCGCCACGGACACCGTGCCGGCGCGGTCCACCACCTATGAAGCGCAGTACATCGAGTGTGCGTCTTACCAGAAAGGCACCATGTACATCCAGGACCCGAGCGGCGAGAACCGCAACACGATGGAGCTTGACACGATGCCGCTCTCGCAGCTCTACGCCGTAGGCTATCGCATGTACCGCAAGAAGCACCAGCCAGACCCGAGCCAGAACTTTGCATTGCCGACGGCGCCGCCTGACTTCGACGGTGACTCGGCTATTGATCCGCAGGCGATTGTGCGGCATGTGCGCAGCCTCGCCAACGCGTACAACAGCGTCATTCCGGTGCCGACGCCGTTTGCCATCTATGAAGAGGTTATTCTCGATGCGCAGGAGACTCTCAAGTCGACCACGGAGGAGGCAAACCAGAGCACCCTCTTCACCACTGCCGAGATGACCAACACGCCGGTGCCAGAGAAGGCGGACAACACGATGAACGACCTCTTCGTCTACTCCTCCACCTTTGGGGCGCAGCTGCAGTCCGACGCGTTGATGATGTCGGTCAACCTTCTCAACGGCGGCCACGCCCACCTGCGCTCGCTTCAGCTACTCTACCACCGTCTGCTGTCGGATGTGAACCTGTCCCGCGCGCTGGCGCCGTCGGTGGTGAGTGAGCTGCTAAGTCAGCTCAACAGCGTTGCCAGCGGTGCCGCGCAGCCGTCAGAGGAGGTGATGGAGCGCTGCGCCATCGCCGGCCTGCTCGTGGGCCGCCGTCACCAGCTGAATGAGGTGCTGCGCTACGCGGAGATCCTCGAGCAACTCACGATCACCTCGTCCTCGATTGTGCCGGTCGAGGTGCCCCACGCACGCGAGATCGTCGCCTCCTTCTCCCTCCACGCCGCGGACATGTGCCCCATCACGTCCCCCATCGATTGCTTCCAGGACGATCCAATCAACATGAAGGTGATGCTTGGCGAAGGAACCGGTGTGCAGCGCTTCTGCGTCAGCCCAAACCAGAAGTTTCTCGCCGCCGTCGGCTCCCAACGCGTGATCATGGTCAGCCTGTCAAGCGGAACGGCGTGTGCGGAGCGCGACCTGCCCGAGGTGGCGGGGCGGTGCTGGAACGTGACCTTCTCGGAGGACTCCACCCACCTCATCTGCACCGACGCGAGCGGAATGCGGCATGCCGTGCTGCCCACCGACCTCTCCAGCCAGGACGACTTCCACACCGAGACCGTTTCCCTCGTGACGGACTTCCGCGCGGGCGTGTTGGAGGCGCGGCCGGCGCCGCTGCTGCCCGGAGGGTCGGCCTCCTCGCTGTGGCTGCTCGAGTCGGCGGTGACGGAGCCGGTGAGTGTGGCGGTGGCGTCGCCGCAGGACGGCCTCGAGTGCATCTCGCTCTGCGTCCACGCCTACCGCGACTGCGTCGGCTCGCTGCTGCGCATCCTTCCCGACAGCGGTGAGCCGCTGTGCGTGGAGCTGAGCGCCAACTTGATCCGCATGCGGCAGGGCTCGACCATGTGCCAAGGCGTGCTCCCGAGCAGCAGTCAGTGGTTCTTCATCCACGCCCAGTGGAGTCGCGGGGTGTGGTCGGTCAACGTGAACTCCTCCATCATCGAGCTCAGCGGCCCGCACTACACGCAGTCGCAGACGATGAAAATTAAAATGGTGGAGTGCCTGCGCTGCGTGGGCCACGTCGGGTCGATGGCGGTGTGGAGCGGCGTCAACGGGCCCTCCACTGTGCGCACCTTCTTCCGCGAGCGCACCGTGGACAGCTCTGTCACCCCGCTCTTCGTGCTGCCGATGGACGAGGGCACCGGCCCGTGGCTGAAGGAGACGGTGGCGCGGCAGTGCGTCTCGCTGAACAGCAAGGTTTTTGTCTGGGACCCCGCCGTTGTGGTGCCGGTGGCTGCGGTGGGCAGTTGCGGCGCCGTGTCAAGTCCTGCTACTGCGGCACCGGCATCCCCTGCTCCCGTAGCGCTGGACAACCAACTTCTCCTCTCCGGTCGTATTTTGAAGAGCGCCTACCGCTTCTATATTATCTTACCGCCGTCCGAGAAGGGCTCCGACGACATGGTTGCCGAGGTAGATCGGGAGACGAATCGGATTCTGCGCGTCTACCAGTGCCCGCGGTCGTGCAGCGAAAACGCGTACGCCCTGCTCGCCGACGAGTCGGAGCTGCTGGTCTACCAGCAGCGCTTCTCCACCTTCAGCTCCGTCCGCCTCTTCACGCGGCGGCGGATGGAAAATGAGCTGGTGCTGTGCAATGCTGACGCAGCTGCCATCACGCAGGGCTCTGCGCTGTGGCTGCTGGAACAGATTTACCGCTCCATCTACACCGAAAGCTACGAGCTCGAGCGCATCCCGTCCGAGAACACGCCGCTGTCCTTTGCGACGCTGCGGTCGCTGGCGCAGAGCCTGCGCATGGTGAAGACACCAGCCGCGCCGCTGAAGGTGCTCGCCTTCATGTCGCTGGCCCTCGTCCACTTCCGCCGGCTCGCCTCGCTCAACGACTCCCGCATCTCTGACATCGCGGCGTCGCTCAAGGCGTCGTGCAATTTGATCATGGACCTCTTCACGGAGAAGACGTTCTACGAGGTGGCTTACAAGCTCTACCAAGTCGCCACGGCGTGGTCGCTCACTGTGGAGGACCAGACGGAGATGCTGCTGCACATGGAGTCTGGAGAGCAGAGCGACCTGCAGTGGAGCTACTTCTCCCGTGAGCGGGTCTACACGGTGATTCACCACATTGTTCAGCACCGCCCGGCGGACATCGTGTCGGCGGCGAAGAATTTGCTGCGGCAGTGCGAGCGGGAGGCGGCAGACGAGAGCAGCAGCTCGAAGCCCGTCATCCACCTCATGACCTCCTTCGTCCTTGCCGTCATGACGACTCTCAAGTCAAAGCCGCGTGACACCTTTGAGGTCTACGTTGGCCAGCTTGTCGACGTCTTTGTGGACTTTATGTGCAAGAGCACCGCCCTCTTCGTGCCATCGCGCGTGGATGAGCAGCCGAACTCCGTGTTGCTGACGGGTGTCCTTCCGCTCTTTGTCGCGGTGGCCAACCTGTGCCCGGCCGCCATCTCTGTTGGCGCGCAGGAGCAGCTGACGGAGCTGTGCACGCGGCTCCGCAACGTCGAGACGTGCTCGGCGCAGACCGTCAGCTTCACCACTCACGAAGCCTACGACATTTACGTCCCGCCCAAGGAGAACAGCGGGATCTGGCGGCTCTACCTCGACTTCGCGACCGCCAAGAACGTGTCGCTCATCAAGGAGGCGAGCAGTCCGCCGATGTTCGTGCTGCAGACGGACAGCAAGACAGGCAAGCCGGATAACACCGTGATGGATGAGAACAGCTCGTTTCGCAAGCTCGAGGGCGGCGTCCTGCACGTGCACGGTAAGGGCGAGAACAACTTCACCGCCATCGCGCAGTACGAGTTGGTGCTTGATGTGTCGCTCGCCTCGGTGATGCGGGAGTGCATCCTGCGGCTGCTGCTGGCGGCCTCGGCGGAGCTGATGGCGAAGCCCGCCATGACCGACATCGCCATGACACCTCTCTTCCGCTGCGGGCTGACGACGAGTGTGCTGGCGAACAACGGCGTCGTCCTCTCTGGGCCGCGCCGCGAGAACACCGACATGCTGCCGCGCCACGTCCTCGACAACGACGGCGAAGGCAAGGAGTTCGTGGACGAGGTGTGCAAGGCGATGCGCGGGTCGGTGGTGCCGTCGATGCGGCCGGCGATTCAGGCTTTGCTCGCGATTCTTCTGCACTGCGGCCTTGCCCGCTGCCAGGCCGAGGATGAGCTGAAGCTGCGGTGGTTCAGCGGGGAGTGGGGCACGAAGCTGGTCGGCGCCACCAAGGAGCCGACCATTGCTTTTCTGACGGAGCTGGCAAGGTGGATGCTCGACCACGTCTTCCACGAGAGCGACGCTGCGTCACCGTTTGCCAGTTCTGGCCGCCGCATCAGCGTGGAGCGGCGCCTGGACAACTCGCTTAACGGCTCCCGCTCGCTGTCGGAGCGGCGTAACTCGACGAGCTCGCGCCGCAGCGTGGTAAAGATGTACTCGCAGACGGAGTGCCTGGAGCAGGTGCGCAACCTGCTCAACAAGGGCATCACCCCGTCCATCATCGAGAAGGTTCTCATCGGCCGCGCGCACGCCGCGCAGAGCATCGAGAAGGGGCTGACGCTGCTCTCGAAGGTGCTGCAGGTGAACCAGGAAAGCTTGTCGGAGGAGGTGCTGACGGACGCGCTGCGCGTGCTGGCGAACTTCACGTACACGGAAAACTTCCAGCACTTCACTGAGGTGCTGCGCGGTGCCGGCGCGGACGCCGAGGCCGCCGTGCGCAGCGCCTTCCACGAGACCCTGCACAGCTTCTTCCAGGTGCTGAAGACGTCGACGAACGCGCTGGGCTACCGGGCGGCGCTGACGCAGCCTGCCTACCGCGGCCGTGCCCTCATGCTCTTCCACGCCATCCTGTGCCTCCCGTGGGATGAGACGGACTGCGATCAGTTCCGTAAAAACTTCGAGACGGACAAGGACATTCTCAAGTTCCTGGAGAACCAGATGGACTCGCCGACGGGGCTGGGTGTGCTGACCTCGCCGTGGCGGGTGCGGCACGAGGCGACGCGCGCGTCCGAGGAGGTGCCGGCGGACCAAGAGCAGGCCATTCGGACCGAGCTGCTCTGCGCGGCCGACTTCACCTCCCTGAGCCGCGTCTTCCCGAACGGCTTCTCCGTCGCCATTCCTGGCATCCAGACCGCCCGCTCGCAGCTCGGGGTGGAGATTGAGAAGAGCGCCGCGGCCGAAGTAATGATTCGCGCCGACGAAGGCTGGCAGCTCAGCTGGAAGGAAGGCGTGCCGCGTGTGTACTACTACGAGGTGAAGATCATCTCCCCCATCGGCAAGTTCGACATTGGCGTGCAGCTGCCACGCGAGGAGCAGACGGTGCGGGCGGAGACGACGAACTATTCGTACAGCAGCACCGGGGAGGTGCAGGGGGCCGACCTGCCGCAGTGGCCACCTTTTGTCGAGGGCGACACTGTCGGCTGTGGTGTGGTGGCCACCTCCCAACAGCTCTTCTACACGCTTAACGGCCGCTTCCTCTCCTTTGGCGGCCGGGTGGCCGTATCGAACACGAAGAACGACAGTGCGCTGCTGTACCCGTACATCTCATTTGACGAAGCCAGCGTGGTGCGGGTGGCCATCAACTTCGGCACCGTCCCTTTTGCCTACGACTACCGCCAGCTGCACCCGGCGCTCACCGTCGCACGGGGGCCGACGTGGTACCGCGTGACGTCCACGGCGGAGATGGTGCTGCACTACTTGACGGCGCGTGTTTGTGCGGTGCAGGAGACGAAGAATCAGAATGCGCGGGATGCGCTGTCGCAGGCGTGCACCGTCGTGTGCCGCAACGTCAACAGCGTCACGTCGTCGCTCATGAACATCGGGATTGGGGGGTCGGCGAACAGCAACCCCACCACGCGCGTGCAGCAGGCGGTCGCGCTCAGCGTGGCCGAGTACTCGATCATGATGCTCATCTCCACGATTCGGCACATCGCGACGCACGGCCTGCTGCCGAGCGAGCACATCAGCAACATGGTGTTCGACGCCGTCTCCATTCTGATGCTGCTGCCGCTGCACTCTGTGCAGATTGCCACCATTGGGCTCCTGCCTGACGTCATTGTGCACGTGAAGGGCGTGCCGGACAGCAAGGGGGCCAGCAACCTCGTCTCGACGCTCTTCGAGAACGCGAACAGCGTGACGGACAGCGAGGAGTTCATCCCGTTTGTGCCGACGTGGTGCGAGTGCGACTCCATTGCAATGTCCATCACAAACGTGCAGCACGCGCAGATGCTGCCGGAGGCGCAGCGCAGCATCGTCCTCGGCAACGTCCTACCGCGCACGGGCATGGTGTCGTTCTCGGTCAAGGTGACGCGGCGCAACATGGCGAAGGGCCACTCACTGAAGGGCGGCTACTTCATCGGCGTCTCCATCGCGGGTCTGAGCCCGCTGACGCCGACGAGCAACTCGCAGAGCTGGAAGGCGGTGAACCCGCCCATTGTCTGGGCTATCCAGGACACCTCACCGCAGCTACCCCACGCCACGAACCCGACGGTGAAGCTGAACAACTTCCAGCGCACCTTCGGTAACGCCGACGTCATTCGCGTCGTGGTGGATCGCGACAAGCGCTGCATCGACTTCTACCGCGAGGGCGAATTTCTCAAGACGCTTTTTAGCGACATCCCGGAGGACATCGACCTCGTCCCGTTTGTGCAGCTGTACAACGACGACGCCGCCGCGGCGATCAGCACGGGCGAGATGACGGCGCCGATTACCGGCCCCACGCTGCTCGGTGCGGCGTCGGTGGACGTGCTGCGGTCGATGCTGACGCTCGATCCGTTCCAAGACCTCGTCGCGAGCCGCCTGTGCGAGGAGCTGGGCTCGAAGAAGTACCCGAAGGTGACGCTGCCCATCTTCAACAGCGTGCCGGACCCGCGTCTGCTGCAGCTGCGCAGCTCCTCTGGGGAGGAGGTGACGGTCATCGTCTCCCGCCTGAACGATCTGCGCTGCAAGTTCACCCTGGGCGGTAAGACAAACTACGAGCACCTCTACAACATGCGCACCCCAGCGAAGCCGCGCACGACGTGCAACTTCGACACCGTCTCCTCGACTTCTCGCCTCACCGGGTTGGGGCGGTGCATTGACGAGCTCATCGCGGCGACGGAGAGAATGGTCATCCCACGCATCACGGTGGAGGCTCTCTGCTGCATCGAGCAGGACGAGCGCGCCAAGATCGTGCTGGAGGAGAAGGACCACTGGGACTTCCTCTTCCACGGCCTGCGGGTGGGCAGCTTCATTACGGTGCTGCGCCGCCTTCCCTCCATTCCGACGATGCACCCGCCACCGATCCCGCAGGACTTCACCTTTTCGGCGGCCCTGTCGAACCCGGGCTTCGTGCTGCCTTCGCACTACTGCGGCCGGCTGGCGACGGTGCCGAACGGCGCGAAGGGCGTCTCGACGCCTTTCATCGCCATTGCCGAGCCGCCCATCTCGAACTGCGCACAAGTTAGCATCCGCTGCCAGCTCATCCGCGGCAATCAGGGCCAGATTCTCGGTGGCGGGTACTACTTCGGTGTCTGTGCGCCGTCCTTCCACTGGAAGCGCAAGGATCTGAACTCGCACACGGCGGAGGTGTGGGCGCTGCATGACATGGACGACACCCCGTGGCGGCTGCGGCACCTGCGCAGCGACGCCACCTTCCCCCTCGCCGCCGACCCGCGGTGCATCATCGTCAGCGGCGACATCATCCGCCTGCAGATCGACCGCGCCGCGCGCACCATGCACGCCTTCCGCACCCCGGTGAATGGCGAGGAGGTGTCTCTCGGGCTCACCTTTGACAATCTGCCCCCGGACGGCATGCTGTTCCCCTTCGTAAACCTCTTCAACACGGACGCGGTGGCGGTGCTGCTGCCGTCGAACTCGAACGCGCCGGCGCTGCGGCTGCCGTGCCAGAAGCTGCAGTACGCCCTCTGCACCTCCGACGAGCGCAAGACGTGCGACGGGTGCATGACAAACCACGCCGACTCCCGCATCACGAACTGCTGGTACAAGTGCAACGAGTGCGCGGACTACACCCTGTGCTCGAACTGCTTCCTCACCTGCGTGCACTCGAACCACAGCTTTACCATGATGGACGGTTCCCCAATTGCGTACTCGACAACGACGCCCGCGACGGTGGAGCGTGGGATGGAGGTGACGATCCCGGCCACGACCGCGATGTACCTCCGCAGCAGCGGCTGTCGCATGTCGGAGGCGAAGATGAACTGCGTCGCCGAGGCGGTGGAGGACAACGCCCTCTGTGCGTGGGGCTTAGTCGGGATCGACGACACGGAGACCTTTTCCGTTGTCATCGACACCGTCGACGGCAGCCCGCTCTCCACGGACGCGCCGGTCTTCGTCGGGCTCGGGCCCGCGCAGGAAATCGTGCAGGCCACCCGGGAGAAGCTGCGCAACAAGTGCCTGTCGAACATCTCCACCATCGCCACGTTCTGCAGTGACCCGACGCTGCGGCAGCCGATGGAGCACAAGAGCCGCGACCCGTACGGCTTTCAGCGCGGGGCCCGCATCACGCTGCGCTACGACGCCACGACGGGCAAGATCACCATCCTGCGCGACTGGGTCGTCGTCGGGACCAAGTCCGTGGCGCTGAAAGACAGCGAGAACAACGTGCAGCCTATTGGCTGCTTCGTGCTGCTGGGCAAGAAGGGCACGACGGCGTCCATCTTTCCGGAGCGCGCCACCACGTACACCACCACGGTGGAGGACGTGACGGGCAACATTCTCAAGACGACCGGCCGCGACGGCAGCGTGTGGTTTGTGACGCGCGACAACTGCCGCCTGCCGCTGACGCCGTGCCGCGGCATCTACCAGTACAACGACCTTGGCTACGTACTGCAGGACCAGCGCCTTGCCCAGTGCCGCCGCCTCGGCCTCGAGGGCCGCGAGTTCCGCGTGAAGGTGCTGGAGACGGAGGAGGTGCTGACGGTGCCGGCGAACCATTTCCTGACGAACGAGCGCAGCGCCATCTCGGAGGAGTGGTTCTTGTCGCGCCGCGAGCGCAACGAGGGCGCCACCATCGAGGAGGGCTTTGTCATCTCGCGCCTGCTGCTGACGCTGTCCTGCCTGTGCGAGAATGAGTCTCTGTCCCACCTCGTCTCGGTGCACCAGGAACGGCTGCTGAGCATGACGAAGCGACTGGCCACGGTGAAGATCGAAAACGACGCGCCGATCGAGTTTCTGGAAGAGATCCGCGCCTCCGTCGCGTCGACGGCGAACCGGCGCGGGTGGTGGCTGGAGGAGCGACACATTGCGCCGTTCATGCCGGTGCTGAACACCGACGAGCGCAAGCGCCGCTTCCACAGCGGCACGCTGGTGCGCACGATGCACGGCGGCAACGACGTTTTCGAGGTCACGTCACGTCGCGGGGAGCTGCTGACGCTGCGGAATACCCGCACGGAGGCGGTGTCGCGGCTGTCATACCGCAGCTGCGTCGCGATGAAGCAGTGTGGCGGGCGTGCGTGGTACACCCGCAAGAACGGCCTGCCCTGCAGCCTCTACGAGCACACGGTGCGCCTCAACGACCCAGCGAAGGCGGCGGAGAGCGTGCCGCTGCAGGACGAGTGGGTGGGCGAGTTGATTGTCGCGCGGACGCCCAAGTCACTGAGCATGGCGCTGTCCACCAACGGCGTGGGCCGCGCCGACATCGCCTCCGGCACCACGGAGGAGACGCGCATGCTGGTCATCTACGAGCACAAGCGCTACGGTCGGGTGGTGCGGCTCTACATGCGGCCCTACGACGCTGAGCTGCAGACGAAGCTACAGGCCTTTGTGAAGGAGGGCGAGGGCAAGAAGGTCGCAGCGAAGACGTTCCAGGAGAAGGTGGACTTTGTAGTCCGCACCGCGGCGCTGTTTACGAGCGACGCCCCGTCGCCCGCCGCCGCCGCCGCCGCAGCTGAGCGCGAGATCTACTTTGAAATGACTGGGTTCCTCGACGCGGAGGGGCTGCGGTTGAATGGCACCTTCCAGTGCAACCAGGGCAAGGGTGGGCCTTTCACTCTCAACTCGGCCCGCCGCTTCGCCCTGCTGCCTGCCATCTCCGACAAGTGGTCCGTCGAGCCACTGCCGGACTGCGTTGACGTCGTCATCCCACCAGAGCCGCACCGCGATATGCGGGAGTGCATGCACCGCCTCGTCGTCCTGCTCGCCCGCCACCTCTATCTCGTTATCTGCAGCCAGATCGAGAGCAAGCCGACCGACTTTCTGGAGCACATCTTCAACTTCACGAACCACCCGCTGGCCGACTCTCTCGTCAGCCGCGACGCCGACAATCACCTGCTGAGTGTGATGCTGAGCGAGACAAACATGCGCATCGTCGACCCGGCCATCAAGCCGTGGGACGCCATCTCTCTCGCGCGACTGGCGACGAACAGCCTCCTGCTCAGCCCCGAGGCCATCAACAACGTGCCGGAGCACCTGCTGTGGGACTGCCTCCACGGCGTCGTGACGGCGGCGCACCGCTGTGGCCGCTACCGCCGCCACGAGATCATCCGCAGCATCACGACTTTTGTGCAGAGCCGCCTCGATTACACCGACATCTACGTACAGCTCTTCTCCACCCTCTTCACCTACGTGGAGCGGTGGGTGGTGACGCTGTGCGAGGACGCCGAGGTGAAGAAGGACGTCGCGGCCGGCGTGGATCTGCTGCTGGCTCTCGGCAAGCCGCTCGGGGAGAAGCTGAAGAACATCCCGGTGGCTCCGCTGCACTGCCTCATCGACCTCTGGCGCTCCCTCAGCAGCAACGTCGCCCTGCCACGCGTGGTGGATGAGCTGCACATGGCGGTGCGGCCCGACGCCCCGAAGGTGGACACGCTCTGCACCTTTGGCGACTACCTGCGGCACGAGCTGAAGGTGGGCAAGATCTCCAGCAGCTGCGGTACCGACGGCAAGGGCCACTACTACTACGAGGTCACCTTGCCCGACCGCGTCACGTCCGCCTACGCGATTGGCTGGGGCACGGCGACGCACAACGAGGTCCCTGGGCAGCACGTCGGCAGCGACCGCAACAGCTTCGCCTACAACGGTTCCGACATCAATAGCCGCGAGTCGAAGGAGGAGTACAAGATCCCGACGGAGAGCGTGCCGGGGTCGGTGGTGGGCTGCCTGCTGAACATGGAGGAGCGCACCGCGGCGTGGTCGCTGAATGGCGTGGTCGGGCCGTTCATCGCCATCCCCATCTCGGTGGGCAACGCGCCCCTCTTCGCCTTTGCCTCCATCGGCACCTGCAGTGGCATGAAGGTGCGGCTGCGCGCCAACGAGTTCGTCTACGCGCCGGACGGCTACACAGACCTCTCCGGCTACTTTGCCCGTCCGCTGGTGGAGTGCTACGACCGCAGCCTGCGCAGTGAGATGCCCACCCAGTCCTACGCCTTCTTCGCCCAGCTCGCCTCCTTCCTCTCCGACACGGATGACTACTTCGACGAGCAGGCGGAGAAGAACCGCACCGCGTCGGTCTCCCTCACCCCGGAGGACCCGTACACGCTCTTCCTGCACGCCTACCCGCTACTGCAGTGCTTCCCACCGGCGACGCTGCAGCGCTTTGCACAGGTGATCGCGGTGACGGAGAGCTGCATGGCCACGGCAAATCGCTTCGTCGACCTCGACGAGGAGACGGTGACCGGGACGCTGTCGCAGGCTTTCCTCTCCATGAAAGGGCTTATCCGCCGCTCCTTCCGCCAGCGGCTGCTGGTCAACGTGGCCTCGCTGGAGCCCTCGACCGGCGCGCCGACGATCTTCGTGCGGGCGACGGACCTCTACTCCAACCTGCCACGCACGACGGAGAGCGCGTTACAGCACTCCATCCTGGCCCAGCTGTACCGTCAGATCGGCTTCTTCACGGAGGAGCAGTGGGCGGTGACGCCGCTGTTCAAGGTGAACCTGCACATCAGCGGCTCGGGCCACACCCCGGTGGACATGGGCGGCCCGTACCGGCAGCTCTGGACGTTTCTCGGGTTTGAGATGATGCAGCACCCGGACAAGTGCTTCCCAAACTCCGACTTCCACCGCAACCCGCTCTTCGTCTTTGTGAACAACTCACAGCGCATCTCCCTCGTGCCGGACAGCCAGGCAAACTCCGCCTACGACCTCAACCTCTTCACCTTCTTTGGCAAGATCATGGGCCACTCCGCGCGCGCGAAGACGCCGCTTGACATCGACTTCTCGCCCTTCTTCTGGAAGTTCCTCGTCGATGACGAACTTACGGTGAAGGACTACTACGCCCACGTCGACAGCGTGGTGGAGGCCACCGTGCGGGATGACAACTTCCTCCTGAGCGGGGTGGCGGACGAGCTGATTCCCGGCTTTGCGGAGAGCGTGGAGTGGCTGGACGCGGACGACAACGACGAGGTGACGGCGCAGCACCGCCGCACCATCGCCGAGCGCTGCCTCGTGCACTCGATGGATGAGCAGCTGAGCGCGATTCGCAGCGGCCTGTGGAGCACGCTCTCGCGCCGGGTCGTCCGCTGCCTGTCGTGGAAGGACCTGGAGAACTTGGTCTGCGGCGAGAGCAACTTGTCTATACCGGACCTGCAGAAGTACATGCGCGTCCAGCTGACCGGCAGCCGCGAGGCTTACTTCTGGCAGATTGTGGAGCAGCTGTCCATGGAGCAGCGAGCGTCTCTCATCTGCTTCGCCTCTGGCCAGCGCCGGCTTCCGCTGATCCGCGCCATTACGGTGGCGGAGAACAACGAGAGCGTGGACCACCTGCCGCGTGCGCAGGCCTGCGGCTCGGTCATCATGGTGCCGCAGTACACCTCGCTGGAGATGTTCAAGGAGAAGTTGCTGATTGCTTTGCAGCACCAGATGGAGATGGAGTTGGCGTAGTGGCTGTGACCGTTTTGTGTTTGCGTGCTCCGCTCAGTGCACGAGAGAAATTGTGTTCAACAATATCTCTAATGAAGTGCAAGTGGCGCGCTAGCTTTCTCTTTTACTGTTTCTTTTTTTTTTCTCCTTTATTCTCACTCATACAGCTTCGCTGCTTGGTTTTTCAGCAACAAGAACAACCGTGTGAAGCTGTGTTGCAGTTGGAAAAATCAAAACTAACAACTTTTATTTCTAGCTCTTATTCTTCATGCTTTATACACACATCTCTTCCCCCTTTTTTTGTTCTATGTTATTTGTTGTTATCGAATTCATATCGCCGACTCTGTCAGCGCGTCGCAAGGAGCTGATTTGCTCCTCGCACAACTTTCCTCTGCAGTTGTGCATTTGCCAGTTCAATTTTTTTCTTTATTATTATTATTATCATCTATGTCATTAATGTTTTCTTTTTCACCAGGTTTGGTTCTTTTTTTTTTTCCTTCTTTTGCTTCTCAATCACGTTTACGCTAATCTCCTCCGTTATGTTTCGATGTAAATACAGTCTCACACAAGTATTTATTTTTCTCTTTTTTGTTGTTTTGTCGAACTCGACGCTGACACCACCAGCTTTTCTCACTCGCACACAGATTCTCGTAGTTGACGAGACCGAAAACGTGAGTCTGGAAACTCTATACACACAGTGGTGTTCAACTGTACTTCTTTGTGTGCTGTTCACTCATTTTTTGTTGTTCTCTTCGTTCTGCGTAGTTATCATCTACGTCAAGGCGCCTTTATAGAGCTGTGCTTTGCAGCCGCAAAGTATTTTGTATTCTCGTCTCCGAACAATGTTGTGCTAGCCTTATATAAAACTGTCCAATTTCTTTTGTGAATTGTGTTCCAAGAAATTAAAAAAGCAAAATATGTTTTGTTTCTCCGCGCTGCAACAC
>MDUD01001712.1:0-16241 GCA_002216565.1 Crithidia mellificae | reverse complement strand
GGCTACCAGAACCGTAAACGATATTCTGTACATGAGCTCATGCGTACGACCTTGTGTTAGATTGTTTTCTAGTGTGTGTGTGTGTGAGTGTGTGCGCTTCAAATGAAGCTGCCACAAATTGAGGACTTTATAAAATAGCAATGATAGTGTTTTTGTTTTATGCATAAGCTTCCTACCCTTCTCCGTTTATTTTGCTTTTCTACTACCCAGCTCTCTCTCTTCCTTTCTTTGACTTTTCTCAATATTTTTTCTTGTTCGATTTGCTTACGCAGCACGAAAAGGGCATTAAGTGCCAACTGCGACTCATCTCTTGTTATTGAAAATTCTCATGGCGTAGCGCAATTACAGAGCACACTTTTCAACTTCTCCTATTTGCAATAGAACTGAAGCCCTGTTCCCTTGTCTTTTAGTTTTCTCAACAGCTCATGCGCGGCGTGCCCCAGCCCCTATCACCTTTGCTGCTCGCAGCGAGCCGTGCGCAATCGTGGGCAGATGTCATTCGCGCTTACAGCCAATGTCGCACGTACCTGCACAACTCCTACCAGCCCACCACCGCAGAGCTGCAGCACGGCCTTTCACAGATGAATAACGCCTGGGCACTGTCACTCTTCTATTACGGCTTCATCAAAGCCTCGCCTTTAACCAAGTCAACAGCTGCAGCAGCGACTCCCGAACACAGTCTTGTTGTCACGATGATTCAGCGCTACAAGGCGCTCAACTACACCAAGGGTCTCACCCGCATTATCGAAGAGGACGTGAACAGCGCCACCCTCGACGGCGCCAAGTCTAAAATCACTCTGGCCGCCTTCACAGGCATGTGGGCGGTGGCCCTGTCCACTTTACTGAGCAACCCAAAACTGCATCAGAACGTACCGGTGCGGCGCACCGTGCTCGCCGCGCTGGCCGGCCACAACCAATGGCGGCGTGGGCTGGCTGTGCTGCGCATGCACCCCGCGATGGACCTGCGTCCTACGGTGGTGCGTCCGCTGGTGCGCTGCTTCGGTCGCCTGCGGATGACAGACATGGCCCTCCGCCTCACCGCCGCCTCCCTCGCGGCCGGGTACACCTTTGACACCGCCCTGCTCTCTGCGCTGCTCGTCACGCTGCAGGAGACGAATCAGTGGAGGGCCGCACTGGCGGCGGCGCAGCACATGCACCTCTTCGCCGCCACCCGCGTGGAAGGGCAGAAGAACGTTGCGCTCTTCAACCAGCTCGTGAACTGCCTGTATGAAGCGGATTTGTACAGCGACTACACCGTGGCGGAGGTGGTGCAAGGCGTGCAGGATCGCAGCAACCCGCGCGAGGATGTGGTGCCGGCGCAGGCATCACGCACGAAACCCTTCCGCGTGCGACTGCCGGTGGAGGTGTACCAGCACTTCCAAGGTGTGCTGATGCCACTCAGTCTACTCTACAGCAAGATTATGCGCCTCCCGCGCTGGTACTCGCGCAGCGTTGCCAACATCGCCACTACGGCAGTCAAGGAGAACAACACAGTCCTCGTCCTGGACACCAACTTTCTCCTACAGCTGGTGAACAAAAACCTGTCCGTGGAGCACTTTTACGCCTACATGAAGCAGCAGTTCCCTGACACGCAGAGGTATAATTTCGCCACCATTGTTGTGCCATTTACGGTGCTGCAGGAGGCACACATGATGATCTGGTCCGGCAAGGATCGTCTGCCGCTGCCCATTAAAACGCTTCTGTGGTCGCGCGTCACCGCGCTGGTGGAGCAGCCGAACGTGTACGCGCTCTCCCTCGCCGGCGAGTACCCTTGCACCGCCCTCAGCGTCGTCACCAAGCTGGCGTACAGCAAGATGCCTGAAAACGTAGCTGGCAACTTTCGGCACGACCCCGACCTGCGCATCTTGAACGTCTGTGTGTCTTTGCAGCACTCCCTGCGTTCGATTAAGATCACGGAGAACCAGGGCGGTGTAGTGCCGCTGGAAGGCATCGCCCTCTTTGCGATGTTAAAGTACCACGTGCGGCGCTACTGCAATGCCGTGAAGGGGTGCTGCGTGGACCGGTTGGTGCTGTGCACGATGGACAAGCGGATGGCGCAGGGGGCAGATCTGCTGGGCATCCGTGTCTTTCCAAACATTTCCGGCTCGGGGCAATGAAACATAAGGAGGGGAAAATGAACCAGCGAGGAGTCGGCTAGTAAAGAAACGCAACTTGCTTCTTCTCCTCACCTGGCATTTTTTTTCCTAATAACTGCCTTCGTCACATTTTAAAAATTTCATCTCATAATATAAAAACAAACATCAAGAGTTGAGGTTGCCATAACCGAATGTGTGCATGTTTATTGTAAAACGTGAGCAGTACGACCTTTAAGTCCTTTTTTCGCTGGCACGTACCTCGTCGCAAATAGTTTTTTGGAGGTCATCATCTCTCCTTTAACCTTTTCCGCGTCGGGTACACTATATGTGTCTCTCTCTGACAAGCAAATGATCTCTTCGATATCTCCCCTTTTCCCGCACTTGTCCTTTCTCGTTTACGCAATGTATTATGCCCTCTTTTTTCGCTTGCTCGGCAACTCAGCACTCTAAGTTTGTACGTTAGTGGTGCGGTGCTGTTGCGTTTGTTTCCTATTTTGTTTCTCATTATAGAAATCATCTTGAACATCTTCTATACACATTTTTTGTTGCTGCTTCTCTTCTTTGCATAAATTTATCTTCTTTCCCTGTAAATTTTGAAAGGTAAAGAGAGCGTTTAAGTGTGCCCATCGACTAAGGCGCACACAAACAAAGACACGCAAACACACACACGCACGCACGAATAGCTGCAAATGTCTGAAATTGACGATTTGGTGAGCCGTCTGCGGAGCATCACCGGCTACACCGCCGTAGCCCCCGCCCCACCACCGAAGCCGACGACCGTCTCCGTAGACAAACAGCTTTCCAGCGATAGTCTCCTCTTCCTGCAGCAATCCCTGCGCCGCCACCCGTGCTTCGGCGTCTTTGGCCTCACCAAGGCAGAGGTGGAGTGTCAGCTACTGAAAGAGTTGGAGGATGCCGCGGCCACCGCGCCGGTCTCGACATCGGATACGTCAGCCGCAACCGCGGCAACGTGGCGACTCTTCATCAATGAAGCCGCCGACACCGTGGAGGAGGAGCGACTCAGCGGCGTGTTTCTCGAACCCGCGCGGCGGCTAGCGCAGGCACGCGACGACCTTCTCACCCGACTTGGCGTGCAGGCAGTCCCGTCGCTTGCGCAGGTCAGCGACGGCTACCCCTGCCCGTGGAACGTGCTCGCCACGCTGGAGAACGGTGTCCTCTTCAGCCAGGACGACTTCCGCGAGTATGAAAAGGCGACGCTGCGGGTGCCGAACGCGACGACAAGCATCCACCTGCAGCTGCAACGCGTTTACCAGGACAGCTACCACACCCTGGCGTGGCTGCAGCTGCTGCACCAGATGATGCGCTTCCCTGTTGCCTCGGTGCGGCCGGTGTGGCAGGCCGCGCTGTACCACTTTCCCACCGCCGCCCCGCTCGCCTGCGTCTACCTGCGGCAAGAGCTGGCTGCCCTCGCGAAGAAGCCGCGCCTCGATGCCTGCCGTGCCGAGACTGACGCCAAGGATGTCTACAAGGACTATCTGCGCGTCCTCAACGCCTTCTACCGCCACCTGCCCCTCGTCTTCTCCTGCGAACTCTACTCCCTCTTCTTCGCTTTCGCGACGGAGTACATCCAGCCCGACAACACCTCCCTCGACCTACTCTTCCGCACCTGCCTGCGTCGCGATGTCGGCATGCTGCCGCAGAGCACGAAGCTGTGGCGGCATTACCTGTCGTGGCGCTCGGCCACGATTCGCGACCACACGAAACGGCGGGAGTGGCGGAAGCGCATGTTCCACCGCATCCTCGCCATCCCGCTTATCAACCTCGACGAGGTGAAGGCGGAGTACGACCTTTTCGCCGAGACGGAGTACCGCGGCCGCATCGCCCCCGACGAGAAGGCGGAGGTGGAGAGCCGGCTGAAGCGGGTCAAGGCCGAGGCAGATGACCTCTCTCGCGCGATGTACTTCTTCTACCCCACCGAGTGGGAGCCGGCGACGCAGACTGTGACGTTCCCGCACACCCTCTATCTCGCCCGCCCACTCGTCGTCGACGGCCCGCTGGACCCAGGCAGCATCAAAGACGCGGTGCTGTCGCGCATTGAGATGGACCTGTGGGCGTCGTGGCATGGACTCCTGCACAGCATTCGCCGTCCGCTCTTTCCAGGCTCCGCAGGGGACATCCT
Source organism: Crithidia mellificae (assembly GCA_002216565.1). NCBI lineage: Eukaryota > Euglenozoa > Kinetoplastea > Trypanosomatida > Trypanosomatidae > Crithidia > Crithidia mellificae. The sequence goes on along the minus strand of MDUD01001712.1, from coordinate 12,005 downwards.
GCATTACAGTCGGTGCCGTGGGTTTCTGACAATGGCCGCGAGCTACTTCCCGCACCAGCCCACTCTCTGGATGGACCTCGTGGATTTCTGCGTGCACCAGCAGCCGCTGCTGTCGGAGAAAGAGCGCTTCAGCAGCGTGGCGGCCGCCATCGACTTGGCCACCACCTTTCACCGCCGCGACGTCTGCGTGCGGCTCTACGTGGCCCAGACCTACATGTCGGCCTTCGCGGCGACGGAGCTGGCCTTTCGCGATCTCAAAGAGACCCTCCTGTACCTGCGCGGGTGGCTGCTGCATTACGTGAGGGACGATGGTGCTGCCTCTGCTGCGCCGGCGGCGAAGGAGGAGGTGCTGGAGAAGCTGCAGCACATCGCCGTGCTGGCGGTGAACTTTATGCGAATGGGCAACGCACAGGGGGAAGTCCAGCACGTCCACCTCGTTGCCCGCTTCGTCATGCACCAGGTGGAGTTTCTCGTGCTCACGATGGCGGTGCTGCGGAAGCTGTTCAAGACGAACGCCATCGCCTACCCCGCCCCGTACCTCCGCCCCTTCTACACGTTCTGCGCACAGTGGATCTCGCTCGAGCTGATCCGCAGCCGCGCCGCCGCGAGCGCTCTGCTCGTCCTGCGGCAGTGGTGCGAACATCTCAAGCTGATGCTGCAGTCAGGCAAAGCGAAGCGCTGGACGTGCGAGGAGTGTGGACTCGATGAGCTGCTGCTCGAAACGTGCGGCAACTTGCTGACAGCCGACCCGACGAGCCGCACCTCCGTCGACGCATTGCTGGCGCAGCTGGAAGGCATTGTCCGCGGCGGCGGCGGCCTCCAGCCGGGGAACTTCCTCTACCTTGCACGGCAGCTGCGGCACCGCTTCTTTCTCCCTTTGCCAGCACCGTCCGCGGACGACGACAAGGACGTGAGTGATGTGCTGCTGCGGGCAAAGCTGCTTCTGCCGCACACGGCCCCGCACCGCTACGACACGGTGCAGTTTCGCTGCCCGCCTCCGCCGCTGTCTCCGGTCGACTGGGGCACACAGGAACACGGTGCAGACGTGCAGGTTGACGCAGCACCAGCGGTCGTCGCCGTGGGATCTGCGTCGTTGCCTTCGGCAGAGACCGCGACTTCGTCCACCCCTGCACCGGGCAACGGCGGTGGTGGTGACGAGGTGGCGGAGACGGCTGCAGAGGACAGCAGCCACGCTGCGCACCCCGCGATCTTCCCTGAAGAAACGCTCTGGTCATCTGCCATCTCCTTCCGCAACTCCGCCACTACGGGCAAGCCGCACTTCGACCGCCCGCGACGCGGACCCTTTCCTGGGCACTTTGGCGACAGCGCTGACGGACCGCCGAAGGAGCTGCCGCGCGTGCCGACGGGTGGATCGAGTCGGCTGGCCACCCTCACACAATCCCTGCGCCTGCCCACGCTGCTGGATTGTCTTGGCGCGAGTCGCCACGGCAGTGACAGCGACCGTGGGAAGGCCGGCACGAAGCTGCCGCCGCTGGACCAGCTGGAGGAATTCATCACGCAGCTGCCGTCAGTGTACGAGTACAACCCGGACGTAGAGGAGGGTGGGCAGGAGGTGTCGACGGAGTGGGTGTTGCGAGCACTGCTGAGCTGCGAAGCGCTTGCCTAGATGCGTTGGAGGACTGTGATGGGAAAAAAAAAGGATAAAACGCAAAATATGGTACAAGGAGACAGCAGATATTTGCCCTGCAGTGCTTCTTGTAAACAATGCATGTTAGTGCTATTCTTCATGTCTGTGTTCTAAACTGTTACATTACTATTTTTAAAACAAGCAAGCAACAAATGAATGGCGAGACCCGGTTTGAGGCAGTCCACGCAGCGCCACTTACGCGTCACACATTCTAAAAAAGAAAAAAACCGAGTTTTAATGCGAATTTTCAATTGTAGGAAGGAATGCTAGATCAAAGCAAAAGTGTCACACCGCTCGTCTTATGTTCCCTGGTCCTTCTCCGACTGTTGTTTCGAGGTGACTCACTGTTCAACGCCTTCCTGTTATTTTTGTTGTAGTCGCTGTTAATGTTTCGCCGTTCTAAGTGGGTGGTTTAAATGTTCACTTGGCCATGCGTCCTCTCATCTTCTCCCACCCTTTCTCTTTCTCTTTGTTTCCCATGTATCACACTCGTTCTACTCAGCCAGATATATCTTTCATTCTCCTTCTTTAGTAGCCACCATGCTCCGGCTCATCTGCCGCCGACAGGCACCAAAGGTGGAGTTCATCTCACCCAAGCCGACAGCCCCCATTGAAAACTTTGACCTACAGCCCATCAGCCCCTCCATGCTGTATCGCCGGCTGCTCAAGCTCTACCTGCGTAAGTTCGACACCGACACCAACACTATTGTCCGCGCGTGGAAGCAGACCAAGTACGAGTTCTGGGTGAACCGCAACGCGAAGCCGGAGGAGGCCGACCTGCTCAACGTGAAGGGCCAGCAGATCCTCGAGGCCATTCGTGCCGGCCTCGTCCCGGTCTACCACAACTCCAAGACAAACCAGACGTATTACAAGTACGATGCGGACACCCTCAGCGCGGTGCACAACCACGTCGATCCCGTGAGTGCTGAGGAATTCGTGCGCCGCTTCCACGACCGCATGGACCCTCGCGACGTGGAGGAAATTAAAGGTACGCTGAAGAAGCTCGGCCGCTGGAATGGCCCGGATGAGCTGCGGAAGGAAGACCTTTTCAAGCTGAAAACGAAGCGCAAGGTGAAGTGCACTGATCCGGATGAATAAGTTAACCTTTTTCTAACTAGTATTTCATTACGAATACTGGGCGTTGTTGTCTTACTTCTCTCTTGTGTTCACACCTTTCTCTCTCACATCCTATTCGCTTTTCGTGCCAGGCTTGATGTTCTTTTGTTGTTCTTATTTTTGCTGCAGCCAGTCGAAGCTTGGCTGGCTCAAGTGTATCCGTGTATTGTTCTCAGCGCGCGATGTCACTCACATAAACAAACTGACTACGTTTTCCTTCACGTAAAATGTATTGTCTCTAAAAAGTAAAAGCGCTAAATTAACACGAGAAACAAAAAATTGCTGTCAGTGGCTTTGTCAGCAGGATGCTGAGGCTTGCCAACGTGCTCTAATCTTTTGCCGCTCAGAGCCTACGAAGCGCTACGCTATGAAGAACAATTGAAGCGCTTTAGATGATTGGATGGTCTTCCCCCTAAACGATGAAGAATCATAAACAGCTCATTGTCAACGTATCCTGTTTCACCTCCTGACGTGTTACACGCAATAGAAATTATTGTACTCTAATTTACCGCCCTTGCTTGCATTTCTGAATTTCAATTGTGGATTTTCATGAGTTGTTGTTACTACCATTTTTTTTTCTTCATGTTTTGTCGCTGCCGATCGTTACAAACGGCAACTAAATCCAGCTATTTTTTAAGAGTAAAGCTGACTTGACTTCATTTTCCTAACAACAATCTAGCCGCGCATGGGATGGACCGTGCACGCGACCACACCTTCCTCACCGACGTAGAGGCGGGCGACGGCGCACGCAAAAAGCACACCTCGGCCGTCTCTAGCTCTCCTGCCGCGGACGATGCGCCCGGCCCACTCGTGCCCTTTCGCGTGCCACCGATGCCCAAGTCCGTGGTGTCGCGCCGCTACGTTTCCCTCGACTACGTCACACCGCAACTCATCACCGCCCATCACCTGCCCGAGTGGGAGAGGCAAATGATCTTGGCACGCCTGCGCAAGAGCGCCCCGGTCGACACGGAGGAGTTCCAGCGACGCCTGTGCAGCACCAAAACACGCAACGGTCGCGCGTACGTCCGTCAGGTCTGCGACAACGCGGCGCAGCAGGAGGAGGCGCGCAGCTTGGAGGTGGAGACGGCGTTCCTGCGCGAGGAAGAGCGTCGCCGCGCCATTTTGTACAAACATCAGCACATTTTAGAAATCCGCCGCACCGAGCAGTTTCTAGCTCGGGCGAAGAAGTGGTACACGATTGTCGTCTGCCACGCGTTCATCTCTGCTCTGATGCAGGAGCGACGAGTGCAGAACGCCTTGGACACTTTTAGTTTTCTGATGGCGCCGATGATCAAGCGCTACCTTGCGTTGCGGAAGCAGCGTGCCGAGGCGGCGGAGCTGACGCGCCAGCACCTGCGGGACATTCCCTTTCCTTTCCCGCATGTCATTCAGAGCATGTACGGAACTTTCTTCCAAGGCTGGCCACCGATTCTGCTGGAGAAATTAGTGGAAAAGGCGAAGCCGTGCTACCTCCGCCAGGGCAGCTACCTCATGCACGAAGGCGATATCGGCCGCGTCATGTTCATGATCACCACAGGCACCGTGTCGATCATTCTTCGCAAGAAGGGCACCGACAAGCGGCGCACCAAGGACAACTCCAGCGGCGTCTTCCAGATCAAAGCCCCGTGCTACGTCGGCGAGTTCGCGCTGGTGTGCAAAGAGCCGCGCTCGGCGTCCATTCTGTGTGAGTCGGACATTGGCTACTGGGCCGTGTTGCCCGAAGACTACGACGAGGTGGCGAAGCACCTCAGCGCGGAAGTGGCGAGCAAGCAGCGCGAAGCCACCGACGTGCGGCGGCGGCAGAACCTCAAGCGCTTCTTCCCCCTCCACGTCGATTTCCTGCGCAAGTTCTTCTACTTTGAAAAGTTTAGCGACGAGAGCCTTGGCAAGCTGATCGACAGCGTCGAGCCGATCGTCCTGCACGACGGCGACCACCTCTTCAGTGAAGGAGAGCTGGACTCGTCGGCGTACTTTGTGCAGGACGGTGTGGCGGTGATGCGCGACCACAACGGCAACGACACGGCGGTGTCGAAGGGCAGCTGCATCGGCGTGTTCGAGTGCGGGTGCGGCGTCAACGAGCCGAAGCGGACGTCGCTCGTGAGCGTCAACTACTCCGACATTTGGCGGCTCAAGCGGGAAGTGCTGACGGAGGTGGGAATGAGCGAGCCGGCAGCGCTGCTGCACTGCCGCAACGCCGCAAAGCGCGACCGCGCGGCGGAGATTCCGTTGGACAAGTCGGTGCTGTGGTGCTTCAAGAAGGACCCGTACATGATGTTTTGCTGCCCCGCGGCGGTGCTCATGCGCATCTTCGAGACCGGCACCCCAACCGTCTTTCTCAACGGCGAGCGACTGGCGTTAATGGGACAGAATCTGAACGCGCTTGTCGTGGTTGTGAACGGCATGCTGGACGTCACAATGGCGCGGAATGGCACGCAGGTGACGTTCCGGGTGTCTGCCACGTCGAAAAACGTCAACGACACGACGCTGGCGGCGTCTTGCCCGTCCTTCCGCGGCCTCTCGCGCGTCATCGGCGCCTACGAGTTTGCCTCCTGCCTCACCCAGTACGTGTGCACGGTCAGCAGCTTCGGGTTGACGGAGGCGGTCGTGATTGACCGGGCTCAGGTGGATGCCATGATGTCGCCGCAGCTGCGCAACTTTATGCGCAACGACGCGCGGGCGAAGGAGATTGTACGACGGGCGTACAAGCAGCAGAACGCTGCTCTGCTCTACAGTGAGCAGCACTTCAGCTTTTTGCACGACTATAAAGAGTCTAAGTAGGCATCGCTGCACGTCGCCGGCTGCGTAGCGGATGCTATTGGCAACTTCCTTTATCTTTTTTTTTCAATTGCCGTAATGTACATACCTTGATTTTTATGTGTTTCTCTCTACGGAACCTCACACACACAAACTATTCCTTGTTTTGTTTCTGCTGATTTCATCTCTGTTTTGTTTGGATGGGGTTCCATTTTCGTCAATTTTTCCACTAGATTATTTTTCTTACGATGTAAAACCCGTTTCTTTGCTCCGTTTTCGTGTATTTCCTTTTTGTTCTAAATGGCTTTGTGTTTTAACTTTCACATTTCTCTAAGTTTCAGCAGCTTTGGAATTATGCTGCTTGTTCTGCAACCCCCCTTTATTTATTTAGTCATTGCGTCTTTACGTACAACAACAAAAGCAATTTTTAAAAAGTATTTAAAGTAACGTCACTTGAAACAAATAAACTGTACGGAAAGTTTCTGCCTTAAGCGTTGTTAAAGCGCCATTGAAAAGCACGCATTTGGTTCCCGAGCTTGTGAGCACCATCTTCGTAGCGTTAACAATGCTCTTGCATCCATAGAAACAACAATCTTCTTAATTGCCTCGTTGTCATCCGACGAGGAATTATAGTTCTGATATCCTTCCCTGTCGTTGTCTCTCCTTTTTCTTTTTAAACTCTTCTGAGCAGCACTTACGAGAGAAGCTGTACGAGAGGGTATCATGTCCACCTCACCTGACTCCGCCATCGGCGCCATCTACGCCGACGAGAAGCCGTCCCGCCGCGCCGTGTCCATCAGCTCCGTCGACTCGGAGCCGATTGCACGGCAGGCCTCCGCCCGCTCAGCCGCCTCCTCCGCATCCGACGCCGACGGCGCACCGCGGCGCGGCTGGACGCTGACGGAAGGCGACGATGCCGCGCTCGACCCCGCCACTGCTGCAGACCTGCCCTCCACCATCCCAGTGGAGGCGGTCTCCGAAGCTCCGGTGGCGACGGTGCAGTCGTGCGCTGCGGCGAGTCGCACCTGCGTGGCTGAGGCGGCCCCCGAGACGCTTTCGATGGACGTCGGCACCCGCCTGTGCCTTGCCGACGGCACGGTGATTGGCTGCATCACGTCTGTTCTGGGGCCCGTTCGGCGGGCGTTTTACGTGGTGACGGCGGCGCGCGAGGACTTCGCGGAGCTGCTGCAGGCCGGGCAGCTGGCGGAGGGCACCCTGCTGCACTACGATTTGGCCCACCAAGAGGTGATGTACGACCCGTTCGGGCAGTGCGACGCGACGAAAGGGACCGACGCGAGCTACGTGAACGACGAGGAGTTACCGGAGCACGTGCGGCCGGACTTCTCCGATGATGAAAAGGAGATGGAGTGGAAGCGGTTGAAGCGGCAACGGGTGGAGGACAACGAGAGTATCAGCTCCGACGAGCCACAGGAGGAGATTGAGTGGTCGAAGCTTGAGCTAGACGGCGAGGAGCCGGCATCGGCGACTAGCCCTCACGTTGTCGTACCAGAGTGGCTGCAGAACGCTGACAACGGACCTACGCGGTATTGAGCAGTGCAGCTCGGGAGAAGAAAACCAAGAGGAGTTTTTTTATTTTCTTAAAGAACTTCTGAGGCATGGTGAAGCATCTTTTAAATAAAAGTTGTATGCTGCTGCTGACTTGTGTATCATTTGCCTGCTTCCTTTGGTGTTGTGCATCGAAGCTGTCGATCACCTTTTTTTGCGTGCCCCTGGCAGCGGAAGGGATGCAAGGTGACAAAACCAAAGTAAACAACGATTAATTTAACTCTGATCTGATTGCATTAAACGATTAACCGTATTCACACCTTTTTGTGTGTGTGTAAATTTCAAGTCTTTGAAAGCAGTCTTTATTAATCTCTCTTCTTGAAAGGCATTGATTTACTTTGCATTGCATTACAAATGCAGTGTCGCAACGTACGAACACGGATGTGAACCTGCTAGAATCGTGCTAATGAGCTATGCAAAGAAAGTTAACCTGGCAGCTCTAGCAACGCATCGACATTGTAGTCTCGGTTTTTGGATTGCAACTCGATACCAAACTACCAGATTCATAATTTTTTGAAACAAAATTTTTTCAACGCTACTCATGTGTGTTTTCTAAACTCCGCAGCCCTCCTCATCACTCACGTCTCCATCGCAGCCTTTCTCTTGGGTTTGTGTCGTTGCTGTCTGCGGGTTTCCTTATTTGATTTAAACCGCGCCTTCCCTGCATCTCTCGCCTCTGCACACTTTTCCTAACTTTGGAAACGGCACTACTCTTTCGTTTGTCGCGAAGCTTCTTCTCGCTCCATCTTTTTCTTCCCCCTCCTTAACACCCAGCGCTACCGTTGCCGCCATGTCCCGCTTTTTGAATGTGAACGACGTCAGCGTGGATGAAGATCACATGTGCTGCATCTGCATGTGTCCCATGGTGGACGCCTGCAAGAACGCAAATTGCACCCATCGCATCTGCGAGGCGTGCGAGGAAACCTCACCAATCCGCCGCTGCCCATTGTGCCGTGCCGACGCGGAGTGGCATACGGATCAGGACTTCAGCGGTGCGGTGCGCAAAGAAGTGGTGGATGCTCTGGTGGTCGCCGCGGTGACGTTTCTAAAGAGCACGTACGCCACTGTCGGCGAGGATGTACTGACGGATAATGTCCTGGCCTACATGGACACGGAGCATCTGGTAATCGACTTGGATGTGCTGAAGTTCCGCCTGGCGGCCGTGGAGCACGATTGGGTGAGCAGCACCAAGACTCAAGCCGACCCGACATGGACGCGGAACGCTGTCGTGTACTGCCAGCTTATGGCCCAGCTCGACCTCGTCACGGAGAAGCAGAGCGTACACGTCCTCACCATCGCCGACGCCGCCTTCCGCGACCTCGCGCCGCTGTCCGGTTTTACGGGACTGGAAGTGCTGCAGCTGCAGGGCTGCAAAGGTGCCCACGACCTCTCGCCCATCGCCACCTCGACGCACCTGCGTGTGGTGGATGTGCGCTACAGCGCCGTGGAGAGCATTGCCGCGCTGCGCTCCTGTCCTCTGCTGGAGGAGCTGTACGTGCAGGGCTGCCGCCTGCTCTCCAACCTAAGCCCCCTCGCCGGCAAGACGAGCCTCCGTATCCTCGACGCCTGCGGCACCGCCGTCTCCGCCGTTGCCGATTTGGAGAACTGCATCGCGCTCGAGGAACTTTTTCTCTACTGCTGCGACGCGCTGGCGGACCTGACCAAGCTGAAGCACCTACGCAAGCTGCGGAAGCTCAACCTTGGCGGCACAAGTGTCTGCGACCTCAGCCCGCTCTCCAGCTTGGCAGAGTCTCTCCAAGAGCTGCAGCTGGACAATTGCCGTCAGCTGGTCAGCCTCGGCCCGCTACACTCGTGCGCGAAGCTTCGTCTGCTGTCCATCGCGAACACCGCCGTCGCGGATGTCACGCCGCTCTCTGGATGCGCCGCGCTGGAGGAGCTGCGGATGGATCAGTGCCGTGCCGTCACCGACGTCGGCTTCATCGACAGGCTGCTGCGCCTCAAGACGCTCTCGGCTGATCGGTGCGGGATTCAGGCCATCGAGGGTTTGGGACACTGCACGGCGCTTGAGGAGCTCGTGCTGGACCACTGCCGCGAGCTGAAGTCGCTGGCGCCGCTGCATGGGCTGACTGCGCTGCGCACGTTAAGCGTCGCGCACACCGGTGTGACGGACCTGGCGCCGCTCGCGGGCTGCACGCAGCTGCACACGCTGAGGGCGACCGGGTGTGCCGAGCTGCGCAGCCTGGAGGCCTTGCGCGAGAAAAACCGCCTCGCGGTGCTGCTCATCAGCGACACTGCCGTTGCTGAGGTGGATGCTCTCGCCACGTGCACGTCCCTTAACGTAGTAGAGGCGAACAACTGCTCCGCGCTGGCCAGCCTTGCTCCCTTTGCCGCGTTGACGCAGCTGACGAAACTATCCTTGGGCGGTACCGCCATCGACAGCGTCGAGCCCTTGGCAGAGTGCACGCAGCTGACTCACTTGCGGCTGCGCGGGTGCGCGCGGCTCGTCAGTGTTGAGCCGCTGCAGGACCTTGTAAACGTCACGCACCTCGAGATTGCGGGCTCGGCGGTGGCGCGGCTCGACGGGCTCAAGGCGATGGCGGCGCTGGAGGAAATCAACGTGGACGATTGCGCGGCCCTCACTGATCTCTCCGGCCTTGCCGGTGCCCCGCAGCTGCGCAGCATCTCTGCCCGCCGAAGTGGCGTCACGGCGATGGACGGGCTGTGCTTGTGCCCACACCTCACACAGCTGCGGCTCGACGAGTGCGCCGGTCTCTTCACTCTCACAGGGCTGCGCAACTGCGCGTGGCTGCAGCGCATCAGTGCGGCCAAGACGCACCTTGTGAGCCTGGCTGGCATTGAGGCGAACACCGCCATCACGGAGCTTACGCTGGATTACTGCGCAGACTTGTTCGATGTCGGCGCCGTTGCGGAACTGACGCAGCTCGCCAAGCTCTCGCTGCGCGGCAGCGGCGTGGCCGGGCTGGATGGCATTGGGTGCTGCGTGGCCCTGCAAGAATTGGCGCTGGATGAGTGTCAGAGCATCACCTCCCTTGCCATGCTCGCCGGCGCCGCATCGATGCGCAAGCTGACGGCGAGCCGCAGCAGCGTCTCTAGCGTGGAAAACCTGTGCCTGTGCCGCCATTTGGAAGAGGTGTGCTTTGACGACTGTAAGGAGCTGCGGTCTCTCGCCGGGCTCGCTGGCGCACCCGCACTGCGCGTGGTGCGCGCCAGTGGCAGCAACGTGGCGGACCTCACCGGACTTTCCGCCTGCCCGTGTTTGGAAGTGGTGGAGTTCAACGCGTGCGAGAAGCTTGCGTCGCTCAGCGGCCTTGCCGGGGCGGCGCAGCTGCGGAAGATAACGGCGATGCACAGCGGTGTCTCGTCTCTGGAGGACCTGTCAAAGTGCGCCAAGCTGGAGGAGGTCAACTGCGATTACTGCATACGCCTGGGTGATTTGTCGAAGCTGCTGCGCTCGCCGCAGCTACGCGTCATCTCCGCCCGCTACAGCGGGGTGTTTTTCATCGCAGGACTGAGCTCATGCCCGCTGCTAGAGGAGATGCACTTCGACGGTTGTGCGGAGCTGCACGACGTCGACTCCGTCGCAGGGTGCGTGCACCTGCGCTCTCTCACCTTGGCAGGCAGCGCGGTTTACCGCGTTTCTGGGGTGGCGAAGTGCCCTGCGCTGGAGGAACTCGTGCTTGACGACTGCAAGAAACTCACGTCGCTGAGCGGCATCGGACCGCTTGCGTCCCTGCGAAAGCTGTCCGCGTCCGGCAGCGGCGTCGCACGGCTTGGCGAAAGCTACGTTGGCTTTTCTGAGCTGCGCGAGGTGCTACTGGACAACTGCGATAACCTCAAAAGCGTCGTTCCCCTCGCCGGTGCGCCGAAGCTGCAGAAGCTGTCTGCGTGCGGCTCGCAAGTGAGCGAGCTGTCCGGCCTAAATGCTTGTCCTGAATTGCGCGAAGTTTACCTAAAGAACTGCAAGCAGCTTGTCGATATTTCCGCGCTTGCCGGAGCGCCGCAGCTGGCGACGCTGGTGGTGGCGTACAGCGGCGTGAAAGTGGTGGGCCCACTCTTCCGGTGCCCGCGGCTGGCGGTGCTCGACGTTAGTGGTTGCAGAGATCTGACAAACGTCTCGCAACTAGCAGGCGCCGGCTCTGCCCTGCGAACACTCAAGTCAGCGAGCAGTGGCATTGCGGCCTTGCAGGGCTTTGCGCTTTGTGCAGCTCTTGAGACAGTGGATATTGACTCATGCGCCAACGTCAAAGATTTGAAAGGCCTCGCTGGCGCGCCGCAACTTAAACGCGTGTGCGCTCGATATGCAGGGTTGACCACCGTCGAAGGCCTGGAGCGGTGCCCGCGGCTAGAGGAGCTTGAAATTGGCGGTTGCTTTGGTGTCTGCAGTCTTTCCTCACTGTCGACGGCGAAAAGGCTCCGCTACCTCTCTGCCTTTGACACGGGCATTGAAGACCTTGATGGCCTTTCCGCCTGCCAAGCGCTGGAAGAGGTGGACGTCGACGACTGCGAAGATTTAACGAGCCTGGCTGGGCTGCGTGGCGCGCCGCGTTTGAAATCGGTGTCCGCGCTTCACACCGACGTCGACGACGCTGAGGACTTGAAATTCTCCTGCCCCCTCCTAGTCGAAATCAAACTGTAAGAGCTATCTTGATTACTGTTCTTTCTCCATTTTTTTTTAAATTTTAGCCATTTTCAACCCTACAAAACNGCCAGCCACGCAGTGGAAGCCGCTGATGCTGTGCACCAAAACGGGTACGTGTGCTCAGCTCAACCTGTTTTAGAACTGCCTGCTGTGCAATTACAAGTTTTTGAAAGAGAACATGCGGCAAAACAGCTGCTATTCCTTTCCAAGGCTAATCCCTCCACTATTCTCCTATTTTTTTTTGGCTTTTCTGCACTCTGCCTCCGCTACGAACAATCCCTTGGGCGCCTAGGGGTAGGC